>PITA01015304.1:0-50542 GCA_004023965.1 Spilogale gracilis
CAATACTGTGTCCTTCTATGGTCTCCCTGTCTAACTTCACCTCCCTCTTCCCACTGTGCCTCTTACAGGGCTTTGGAAATGTTATACATATGGCCAACAGATGGTCCCAAGAACTCCTTGGCCTCAGTGGAAAGTGCTATCATGTAAAGTAAATTTCTCATCAAATGTACGGTAAAATTTTGTATGAAGCTCTCTGCTAAACAAGAATTTACGCTATGTTGGAATTGCCCCTCCTGTCTGTGTCTTCTCCCAACATTTTCAGGCCAGTTGTCCAGAGCATTTCTAGGGAAGCCAAAGGCATAATATTAATTTCCTGCCCCACCCAGATAAGTGTTCTTGGTTTTGATAAAACCAGGAAGGATATAGGCCTTGTGATTGGTGTATCCCCGTCCTCCAACTCTCCCCTCAGAGTGTGTGCCTCGCCAACATAGTCCTTCTTTGCTCTTTCCCTCCTCTACTATGGCTCCAGTTTTATCTCCCCTTTTCCCACCCCAGTTCCCATCCTCTACCCTCACCAACCCCTACATAATTGTTTGTGACTTACTAGAAAGGACTACAGCAAAAAAATTGTCATTCCCTGCACTGATTTTTTTCTCCTAATAATCAAATGTTCTTTTTCATGCATATTGAAGGAAGAAGAAGAAGAAGAAGAAGAAGAAGAAGAAGAAGAAGAAGAAGAAGAAGAAGACTAAGAAGAAGAAGAGGAGAAGGAAGAAGAGGAGGAGGAAGGGCAGGAGGAGGAGGAGGAGGAGGAGGGGGAGGAGGGGGACAAGGGGAGGGGTGAGGAGAAGAAAGAAGGGGGAGGAGGAGAAGAAAGGGGAGAAGAGGAAGAGGAGAGGGAGGAGGGGAAAGAGAATTTGATTCTATTATACTCACCTTTTTGGTGGTGCTGACATTCACTGAGTTGATTTGTGTTCTAAGTAATGCTTGCTGAATCCCTAAAGTGAACAGGGACTTTAGCCTTCAGTCATGCTTCAGTTCCATATAGCTGTTTGACAGAGTTTAGTTTACAAAGCAAAACTCAGAAATGATCTTCTTTTTAATAAAAGAAAACAAGAAAAGTGTTTTCCAAAGTCCATTGGACAGTGTACACTGTATGCATCTTCAGAAAATCTAGGGCCATATTTTTCCCCAGAAGACTCTGGTGACAGATTAAAGAAGTCATACCATCAGTGTTTCAAGTTCTGGCTTTGGGAGAATTTCTGATCACTCTTCTCTTTTCAATCTTTGTTCAAAGAACATCTGTCTTCAGTTCAATAGTGAAAACTTTAATGACCAAATTGGTAAATGTTTATTTTGTAAATTGGCAAAAGACAAGGCCGAAGGAAGCTCAACCTTTCACTGATATTTTGTTTACAGTGACAGAAAATACCATCAGATGAATCTGAGCCAGAGAGCTCTTTTCCAACAGGAGCACAACATTTATTAATAAGAGAATTATTTTGTTTTGAAAAAATGAAAAATGTGTTGGAGTAGCATTTTTAAATGTTCTATATCATTGCCCTTTACTCATGATGCATTGAGGTGATGAAGAATTCTTTGTAACAAAATCAGTATATTCAGTGTCGTAGGTATTAAATACTCTGCGGTGCTTGCACAATACTTCAGGACTAAATGTAACCGGGCTCTTCTAGAGGGTCAGCTCTGAGTGAGAAGTGTGGAAAATCAAAGGTAAAACAATTTATGTTTTCATAAAATTGAGAATCAGGACTACAGTTTCTAGAGTCAGGACTAAAGATGCTCCCATTCTAATGTGGAGTTTTTTTGTTTTGTTTAATTTTGTTTTGTTTTCCCAATACAAGCAAGCAATTCTGTGATACCAGCTGGGTGTCCTACAATTCAACACAATTCTGACCCTATCTACCCAGGGGTAGCAGCTGATTCCATCACTAAGGCTTCAGTCTCCCAAGACTGCCCTCCATTTCTGATGCCAATTAGAAATTCAGGTTGTTACCTCTGTTTTCTCACCAACTGGCTATAAATTAGGAGTTCCCACCACCTCTTGCTCATGTTCAATTACTTTGCTAAAACAGCTCACTGAACTCAGAGAAACATTATATTTATTCACTAAATTACCAATTATTATAAAGGATATTTTTTAAAAATATGTCTGAATCAACAGCCAGATGAAGAGATACAGAGGGTAAAGTCCTAAGCAAAAGAGCTTCTGTCCTTTGCAGAGTATGAGGCCCAGCATGGTCGCACATGGAAACGTTCCATTTCCCCAATCTGGGAACTCTCTGAACCCAGTCTTTTGGGGTTTTATGGAGGCTTCATTATAGAAGCATGAGTGATTAAATCATTGGCAATTGGTGACTGATTCAAGCTCCAGTCCCTCTCCCAGGAAATTAGGGAGGGGGACTGGAATGCTACCCCTCTATTCTTGGTTGGTTCCTGGGAAACCAGCACCCTTCCTTAGGTGCCTACCAAAAGTTACCTCATTAACATAAACCCAGTTGTCATGGATAAGAGCCTGTGGTGAATAACACCACTCCCATTTCACCTTTATGGTTTCAAAGTGATTTCAGGAAGTGAAGACAAAAAACTAAATATTAACAAAAGGTGTTCCCATTCCACTTATAACTCTAAGGTTTTGGGAGCTGTGCGCCAGAAACATGGATAAAGACCAAATATACAAGAGATATATATTTTTTGGTCATCTTAAAGACCAAATAAATACAAGTTTCTTATAAGTCACAATATCACAAGGACTTTGTGGAAAAGGGATTTCTCCCAGTAAGGGGAACATTAGAGAAATGTACAGTTGGTGCATCCATCATGCTTCTACTTTTGCTTTTATTCCCAAACTGTATCATTTGTGTTCTTAAGTTTCATGACATTGAGAAATCTCCGAAACCTGACTTCTTATAAATTGTAACAACCATATTTCCAAAGCAGATTAATTAACAAATATTTCTACTTGGACTTTCTACTTAATATGCCAAGAGAAGAAGTTGAGTGAGGTGTGGCTTGACTCTCACGGTGCTGTATATTAAGAATTATAGCTATTCCTAAGGGAATGGGGGGTCTATCAGAACACTGCAGCTTTAGAAACACAAAGATTTTGAAGACTGCCATTTAAACAGGCTTTGAGCAAAGGCTCAGACCACCAGGTAGGGACCGTCAGATATCAGATTTTGAGCAATCAGTATGAGGTCAGATTTCAAGGGCTCAGCTTGGATCAAGACAGGAAGCAGCTGCCCAGCAGAGAGGGTGCAAGCGACATGTCCCCCAAGACCAGCACAGAGGACGCAGTCACACACATCACACAACAATAAGGTTGTACCCACAGAACCAAGGGCTGAAACCAAACATCCCATGAAGTGGTTTTAAAAATGAGGGTAGATAAACTCGACAGATGGCAAGAAAAGACAGTTTTTATTCATTCAACAAATATTTATAGCACTTCTTACGTGTCAGGCCCTCTGTTAGGCTAAGGATATAGTGATGAAGAAGGCAGATTTGGTTCCTGCCTGAGTTTGTAAATCAGTGGGAAGGCAGACTTTTTTTTTTAATCATCCCACATGCAAAATATACACTAAAAAAGTAGCCCTAGCCTTAAGTGCTTTGAAAGGAATATACAAGAAACAGTATGAGGATATATTTTTGTTTTGGACTTGGATAAGACTTTTAACTGACATATGGCGGATTGATGGATGACAGACAGACTGAAGGAGAGAGAAAGAGAGCTCAGGTAGAAGTAAGGAAACAGGTGCAGGGGCTGTGAGGATGGAAGAGCTCACTGGCTCCAGGATGTGATGGAAGCCCATATTTACTGCAGCACAGAAGGGAGGGAAGAACAACAAGCAGGAGGCCAGGCCCCTGCAGGGAACTGAAGGCCATGGTCGGATTTGGGATTTGACGCCAAGGGAAATGGAAAGCCATTAAAAGGCTTCCACCAGGGTTGTAAGTGGTTACGACTGGAACTTGTTTAAAAAGCTCACCTCAGCTTCCTAAATTGGAGCATGGAGAAAGTGGAAGCTAAGAGAGTTGTCAGGAGGTTTCTACGGTGGTCAGACGAGAGCCCATGGTGGCTTGGGCTGCGGTTGGTCTGCGGGGATAGAGAGAAACTAGAGGGGATTCTTGTTTCAACCGCCCTCTGCTCTGGAAGAGAGGCACCCAACCTCCACTTTCAGTCCTCACTGGGGCATCCAACCCGATGGCCCTCCCCCAGTTCCATCTAATGGGCTCAACAATATCAGAGAAAAGAACTCAAGATCACTCCAGCAGTTACCTGGATTAGTCATCCCAAAAAAGCTTTTTATAACCAAGATTCACTTAAAAACCATTTTGTTAGATTGAAAGACTGATCAAGGGGAGCAAAAGGACCCCACTGCCCGCCAATGCTTTTGCCTCTGTTTGGCAGGAGGCGTCTGAAATATTAGAGCCAAGCACACTCGAACTGACCTTACCACAAGAACAGCAAGGTTGCTTAGCTGAAAATCTGCAAGAAATTCATCATTTATTATTAATGTCACCATGGGCACGGAAGGCTTCGATATGGATGCTAGAGATACCCGTTTGCTTTCAACCAGGCATGACAACCTCACACTCTCCTTTCCCCTTCCCCAGAGCATTTAATTCACAGGGAAGAAGCTTTCTCAGCGGTTTGCCCTCCAGACCATTGGCACAATAGGAGAAGTTTTGAGTGCAGAAATCAAATCACTTCAAAGGGGATGTGGGATTTGCTCTCAACACAATTTGGAAAACCACAAGGTTGAGGGCCGGAAAAGGAAATGAGGGCTTCTGAGCAGGACTATCTGTGGGACACAGTGCATGTCATTTAAATGTGACACCCAGGCTTGTCAGGTAGGGCTAAAATTCCCGACTCTTCCCCTTACCTCTAGGTGCCCCAAGGCAAAAAACACTTAGGGCCTTGATTCTTGGGCCCAGTTCTGGGCCAGACACAGAAGTATGTACAACTGGCTCACATGAAGAATCTCAGCTGAATATTGCAAGCTCCCAGAGGCACACTGGTAAAGCAGGGCAGGGGTGGGAAGGGACATGGGCAGGGCACGCTCTCTGGATTTCATGGAGGACATACTACAGAGTGCACAACCCGGAAAGCAGAGACACGACCCCCCTCTCATCATGCCAGCCATTCATGCCAAAAATTTGGTTTAATAAGCTCCCCTTCCCAGTCTGCTAAGTCTTCCCCTCTGCCACAGGGAATATTGATTCCTATAAATCAGGGAGAAGTTGGGCTCCTTTTACCAATTCCCTGTATTGGTTGTGTAGCATTCATTCATTCATTATTGATTCAGCAAATGTTTGAATGCCAGACACTGGGCTCTTTAGACAACTTGCTTGACCTCTCTGAGTGCCCGAGGTCTCACTTACACATTGGGGATCATAACCCCATTACAGGGTGACTTTGCCAATTAAATGAGATCATAATTTTTTAAAATACCAAGCAGAGTGTCTGGCAGTCAGTAGCTGCTCTGTTTTCCTTTCTCCTGCCTTGCACTTGCCCTTGCTCTTTTTTCAACATAGTCCTTCTTGGTGCTGAACTTGGCCCACGCAGAGAATAAGGCAACTGCGCAGCCCTTGGAGTCGCAAGGGAGATTGTACAGCAAATACTCTAGAGCTATCTCTGTGTTTATGGGAGAATGAATAGGAAACCCCTGTAGTTCTCTATGGTCTCAGGGCATAGACCTCCACTGGACTGGTATCGCATCTCCATGACTGGGGGATGCATTTACTTCCTCTTCTCTCTGCTGATGATTTCTAATGTGTGGCCTTTGCTAGGTCAGGTGAATCTTGTTCTTACTCCATGGGCCCCCAAATGGGGCATTTTCTGTGCTCTTAGAGGGAAGAGCTTCTTTGGCTGACCTCCGGATTTCCTATGAAAGCACAAAGCTCTGCTCTACTACATCAGAGGGTCTGAGAGGTCTCAGGAACATCTTGTTATTTGAAAAGGTACCATAAAATACCAAGCAAGGCTGACCACACAGCAATTGAGAAAAATAAAATATTCATCAGAGGACATTACTGGGAAGAAAACAGCATAGTTAATTTCATGAAAACTTCATTGTAATAGAGGAACAAAATTAATCACGCAATAGCGTTACGACTTCTGAGCCTCAAAGCCAACATAAAATAATTGGAGACAAAAAAGAAAATAAAACAAATCTAAGGCATCCATGTAGAGAATGCATGATTGGAAGTGGATGGAAAAATAACAACAAGGCTCAAGCAGAGTGAATGCTGGCTGGAGTCCTCTCGTTTACTTAGGAAAGCAAAACTTACATTTTGCTAATGTTAATGCTAATAGTTATATCTTGTTTGCATGTATTTGGTGAGAGCACTGGTGAAGTAGGAAGATGTGAAACCCAAGAGCAAAAGGCTAGCAAAATAAGAATCGAGTTAGTTTGGCCAGCCTCAACTGCAAAATTGTGCATACCCCGTAGTATATGTTTTCCCACCAAAGTGCCTAGCAAGTCCATTTTTTAAATTCTGTCTCACTGCAGGGATCACTGAGAAAAATCCTCCCTGTGAGTGGTTAAACCTAAAGGAGCAGCTAGCACTATTGAGCACCTACTCTCTCCCAGCCTGTGATGGCCCCTGATCTAGACTGCCTCCTTTGCCCCGCCTCTGTGAAAGAAAGGGAGGCCAACAGTAGAGACTGCCAAAGGGTGGGGACCTCAGGTTCTAATCCTCCATCTGTGAAACTTGCCACAGGGTTTTGGGCAAGTCACACACTCTGTGCCTCAGCTCCCCCATCTACTACATGGCAGCAATAATCTTTGCCATGCCTACCTTGGATGGTTTCCAAGAGGACCAAATAATATAGTAAAGGCGACAAAACAAACAACACAAGTGGCAAGCGTGTTTGTTTTCTTTTGCTTTTGGAATCCTTTGAACTTAGAGTACAGATCAAAGGAATAGATGAGTTCTCTAAGCGCACAGAGACATGGCCTCAGCCTATATGACTGTAGGTTTTTGCAGGGGGTGGGTGATTGAATTTCTGCTGCTCTTATGATTGATGTGACCTTGCAGAGCTCCTCATTATTCATCCATTGCTCTAATTATGAAGCTCCTGCAAGGAAGGAAAGGTTAAGAAAGTAGTTTTGTTATTCCCATTCCCTTGCCCCCTCCCAGGAATCTTGGAGTCTCCCCAGATGATTAAAGAGATTGGACTTGCGGGATAAACCTCCCAATTATTTCTCAAACCCCAGAAACACCCAAGAACTCTTCAGATATTTAAATTTCAGAAATTGATAGTAGCCAAACCATCTTGCTTCTGTGTTTTCCCTTTCCACTGACATCGTGTCTGCTTCCCTCTCTCATTTCAGCACTCCGTGGAAGTACATCCATGTGGTACCTACAGATCCTTGTCAAATGCAGATGCGAGGTACAGGCCTAAAATAGTCTGACATCACTGTCGGGGTGATTCAGAGTGGATGACATCGATGACATTGTTCCCACCTTCTCATAGAACCTGAGCATTTGAGATTCCCGACGGACCTTCCTAATTATCCAGTATGTGTCGATGAAGAAAATTTGGCCCAAGGAGGCTCAAAACTTGCCTGATATGAGGATATGGGAAGTGATTTACTTACATTGGCTCTCTTTTCTTCTTGCCACCTCCCCCCCCAGCAGGGTGATGAGGAACATAGAAAGGGAAGTGCTTCACTGTGCGCTGCTGAGAGAAGTGGTAGAAGAGGCTGGAAAATCTAGTGGTAGAAATCCAGAGACATGAACATCCCTAGGGAATGGAATCTGTCCATGTTCCCCATACAGATTCTAATTTTTTAAAGATTTTTATTTATTTATTTGACACACAGAGAGAGATCACAGGCAGGCAAAGAGAGAAAGAGGAGGAAGCAGGCTCCCTGCTGAGCAGAGAGCCCCATGCGGGCCTTGATCCCAGGATCCTGAGATCATGACCTGAGCCGAAGACAGAGGCTTTAACCCACTGAGCCACCCAGGCACCTCCCCCATACAGATTCTATGAGAAACAGCAAACGAGATGTAGATGATCATAACGACAAATACATGCATTGAAGCTAACACAACCCTAGGCTTAAGACCTGAGGCTGGTGGTCTAGAACCCAGGGAATCAGCAAGAATGGGGGAAATAAGGTACAGAACACAGAGAGGTACCAAGAAATGCTTTTAATTAAATACAGAACCAAAGGAGAGATTTGGGTATTATTCCTTATTTAATTTCCATTATATAACTTAATGTAATATCGAAAAGCTAAAATCTGCAATAACAAAAGTATTTCCAAAAATTTAAAGAATTTTTCACACACACACAAAATGGTAAGTAGCTTGTTTACTTGGTTACAAAATTAAATAATACAGAAAAGCTTAGGATAAACCACAAGTGTTACCTGACCTCTCTCTTTCCTCTACCTGAAGAAAACATTTTTATCTTTCTTTTTTTTTTTTTTTTTTTTTTTTTTTTTTTTTTTTTTTTTTTTTTTTTTTTTTTCATTTTTATCTTTCTTAATGGTTTTTTGCTGTTTAGCAATTTTCATGTCACTATTAGACTGGTATTTCTTGATTTATCACTTAACCATTTTTGTTATTTTATTTTACTTTTTATTTTTTTAAAGATTTTATTTATTTATTTGACACACAGGGGGAGAGATCACAAGTTGGCAGAGAGAGAGGAGGAAGCAGGCTCCTTGCTGAGCAGAGAGCCCAACATGGGCCTCAATCCCAGGACCCTGAGACCATGACCTGAGCCGAAGGCAGATACTTTAACTCACTGAGCCACCCAGGCGCCCTATTTGTTTTATGTAAAGATTTCATTAATTTATTTGACAGAAGGAAACACAACTAGATAGGAAACACGAGCACGGGAGAGCAAGAGAGGGAGAAGCAGGCTTCCCACCAAGCAAGGAGCCCAATGCGGGACTCGAACCTGGGACTCCAGGATCATGACCTGAGCAGACATCGAATGACTGAGCCAGCCAGGAGTCCCCCCATTTTTGTTATTTTATCTCATTTTATTTTTGTTGTCATCAGGTGAGCAATTATTTGGTTAAATTAAAATAAGTAGGCTTCCTGTCTATAGGGCTTTTTATAACTTATGAAGCCACTAAAGTATGAAAAGGTATATGAGCACTGTTATCTCTAGGTAGAAGTCATGGGCTTATTTATTTATTTATTTATTTAGCTCTGAGCCTTGATGTTTTTTCTAAGTTTCTTATGTATAATTTTTCTTTTTACTCCTAAATTCTAGAAAAAAGTGCATTAATAAAGTTTAAACAGGGAGACCTCTAGTTAGAAATAGTGAAACAAAGGTATGTCTACCATCAATCCAAAACCACACAATGAGAGAGAGAGAGAAGGAGAGAGAGAGAGATGGGGGAGAAGAGGCAAATCTTATCCTCACTTAAGTTAGAAACTATCCATAACCCATAGGTTAAGTTTTTATCAAATATGTGAAATACTCAAAACTATGTCATGCACCTTTTTGTTCTCACATGCCAGGAAATGTCTATATATAGCAAGGCCTTGAGTACAAAGCCCAAAGTACAAGTCCATTATATAGGGCAGCAAGTTCAGCGGATTGAGAAACTATTGATGTGGCACCTAATTCTTGTTCCTCTGAGGGTTACAAGGACAAAGGAGGAAATAAGAAGCATGTTCTCTTCTCAAGAGGCCAAGTTATGGTGTAGCTGGGTAGGTTTTCTGTTTTGCAGCTGCTTCTTATAATCAGATGATAAAAAAGAAATTAAAGAAACACTTAAAGCATTCAGGGGAGAGAAAGATCAATGAGAACAATGGCTAAGAATGAAAATTATGCAAAACAAATAAGAAAAGATATAGTGCTTTCTCAGATTAGGATCTTCCAGACAGATTGAAGAATTGCTCGTCATTAAATAAAACATAGAATGAATAGAAAGCCATGCAAGTCCACAGATGATATAGCAGACGATATTATTGCCAACAAATATTCATTCTTCCCCATCCTCCATCCATGTGGTTTACTGCTCCTTCTCATTAATGCAAAATTTGACCACATGACTTCCTTTAGTCAGTACAATGTTAGCAAAATTGGCATAATCGGGGGTTTCTAATGAGATTGCAAGATTGAGTATATTCTCTTGAGACTCTGCCATTTCCATTAGAAAAAAATCACAGGTAACTCTATCATACGTCATGTAGTCCTAGTAAAAGTAAAATGGGTACGTACAGACTAAAAAGTTAGGCCGCAGAGAAAATATTTGCAAAACACTTATCTGACAAAAGGTTTGTGTCCAAACTATACAAAGAACTCTAGACACTCAATAATAAGAAAATAAACAACCCAATTTTAAAATAAGCTAAAGATTTGAACAAACACCTGAGGAAGATACATAGATGGCAGGTAAGCCCATAAAAAGATTCTCAACATAATTTGTCATAATTGAAAATTAAAATGCAATATATCTATACACTTATTAGAATAGCTAAAATACAAAAGAAAAGGATAACAATAGGAAATGTTGGCAAGGGTCTAGAGTACTAGGAGCTCTCATTATTTGTTGGAGGGGATATAAACTGCTACAGCCATTTTGGAAGGAAGTATGACACTTTCTTATAAAGATAATTATAGTATTGCCATATGATTCTACGATTGTGCTCCTAGTTGCTTACCCAGATGAGGTGAAAACACATCTACAGAAAAACCTAAACAAAAAAGTTTATAATGGTTTTATGCCTAATCACCCCAAACTGGAAACAATCAACATATCCTTCAATAGATGAGTATATAAACAAACTACTACATCATAGAGTGGAATATTATTCAGTGACAAAAAATAAGCAAACTGCCCAGCACCAAAGACATGGAAGAGACTTAAATGCATATTGCTAAAGGAGGCCAGTTACAAAAGGCTACATACTATAGGATTCCTATTATATGACATTCTAGAGAAGGCAAAACTAATATAGGGTCAGTGAAACGTTCAATTGTTACTAAAGTGTAGAATAAGGGAGGAAGGGATAAGTCAGTGAAACACAAAGTATTTTTAGGGTGGTGAAACTGTTCTGTGTAATACTGTAATGACAACACATGACATTACACATTTATCAAAATTGATAAAACTTTACAACACAAAAAATGAACCTTAATTAATGCAAATTTTAACAATTCATTTAGGAGGTTGGAGATCCCAAGAAACAATGCAGAGTGTGACAAGAGAATCTAATTACATTAAAAATGCATGAAACAAACTCCCTGAAAAGGTTTAGGGGTATATGTGTTGACCAAAGTAAACCTGGAAATGGGTAAACTCTGTAAGACTAAAGGCAAAAGGGACTGTACTGAAGCACTATACTCTATTAATAAAATTTTGTCCCATGAGGTATGGGTTATTAATTCTGAAGTGCTATGCATGTCCACTAGAAATGAACATCAAGGGATGATGGATGATGGGAGCCAGGTTTCTCACTTTTGAAGCAAGGGGAACTAGCTAGCATGACCCATGTGGTAATGGGTTAGAGTTGGAGACCTCAGTAGGAACCCAGGTTTAACCTATGATACACTTCATTATGCATAAAAATATTTATACATGTATGGATAAATATTGGTTAGTATACACACGTGTATTTTTGCTCTAACAGATAAGAGGGGCTATCAGAAATAGCACCACAGTAGAAATGAACACACCAAGTCCCCACATCTTGGTTTCTAATATTCATTTTCTAAGAAGGGACCAAGGTGTACTGGATAAATGGAAGATTCTAGGACTGAGGCAGGAAATAGTAAGATGTGCCTGGAGCATCTTACAAGTCAGAGATAAGAAAGTGCTCGAAGGAAAAATATATACAAGCATACTGATGAGAATATATCAAAGGGGCAAAATAGATAAGTGAAAGAGCTCCCAACAACCAAAGCTGAAACAATTTAAGAAACAGTGAAAAAGACACTTTATTTCTGTGAACTCCTTCCTCAAAATCAATAACCTCAATCTAATCATTAAAAAAAAAAAAAACAGAAAAATTCCAGTAGAAGTACATCCTATACTATACCTGACCAGAACTCCTTAAAACTGTCAGGGTCACTGAAGACAAAAGAAGTCATAGCCATGAGCCTAAAGAGACAGGACAACTAAAAGGAATATGGGATTCCAGATAGGACTTGAAGACATAGTGGACGCTAGATGAAGAATAAGGAAATATGGATAAACTATGGACTTCAGCTAATAACTATGTATTAGTATTGGTTTATTAATAATAAGAAATGTACTCATATAGGATATTAAAAATAGGGAGAACTTCCATTTCAGTTTTTTGAACCAGCTTCAGAAGAATAGATATTAATTCTTCTTTAAATGTTTAGTAGAATTCTCCTGGGAAAGAAAACTTTTGAACTCTTTCTATGAGGCCAGCATTACCTGATTCCAAAATCATTCAAAGAACCCACCAAAAAGGAAAATTATAGACCAATATTCCTGGTGAACATGGAAACAAAAATTCTCACCAAATTACTAGCCAATAGAATCCAAGAGTACATTAAAAGGATTATTCACCCCGACCAACTGGGATTTATTTCTAAGTTTCAAAGTTGGTTCAATAGGCTCAAATTAATCAGTGTCATACACTACATAAGTAAAAGAAAGGACAAGAACCATATGATCCTCTCAATAGATGCAGAAAAACATTTGACAAAGTACAGCATCCTTTTCTTGATTAAAAGTTTTCACAATATAGGGATAGAGGGAACTTACCTCAATATCATAAAATCCATCTATGAAAAACCCACAGAAAATATCATTCTCAATGGGGAAAAACTGAGTTTTTTTCCCCCTAAGGTTATGAATGTAGCAGGGATGTCCACTATCATCACTGCCATTCAACATAGTAATAGAAGTCCTAGCCTCAGCAATCAGACAACACAAAGGAAAAAAAGGCATCCAAATCAGCAAAGAGGAAGTCAAACTCTCACTCTCTGTAGATAACATGATATTCTATGTGGGAAACCCAAAAGACTCCACCCCAAAATTGCTAGAACTCATACAGGTATTCAGTAAGTGGCAGGATATAAAATCAATGCACAGAAATCAGTTGTATTTCTATACACCAATAATGAGACAGAAGACAGAGGAATTAAGGAGTTGATTTCATTTACAATTGCACCCAAAACCATGAGAAACCTAAGAATAAAATTAACCAAAGAGGCAAAGGATCTGTACTCAACAAACAATAGAATACTCATGAAAGAAATTTGGGAAGACACAAATAAATGGAAAAACTTTCCATGCTCATGGATTGGAAGAATAAATATTGTTAAAATGTCTGTGCTATCTAGAGCAATCTACACATTCAAGGAAAGCCCTATCAAAATACCATCACAGAGTTGGAACAAATAATCCTAAAATTTGTATGGAACCAGAAAAGAACCTGAATAGCCAAAGGAAAGTTGGGAAAGAAAACCAAAATATGTGGCATCACAATTTCAGACTCCAAGCTCTATTACAAAGCTGTAATCCTCAAGACAGTATGTTACTGGCAAAAAAAAAAAAAAAAAAGCAGACACATAGATCAGTAGAAAATAGAAAACCTAGAAATGGACTCTAAACTCTATAGTCAACTAATCTTTGACAAAGCAGGAAAGAATGCCCAATGGAAAAAAAAGATAGCCTCTTCAATAAATAGTATTGGGAAAATTGGACAACCACATGCAGAAGATTGAAACCGGACCATTTCCTTACACCATACCCAAAGATAGACTCAAAATGGATGAAAGACCTAAATGTGAGACAGGAATCCATCAAAATCCTTGAGGAGAACACAGGCAGCAATCTCTTCAACCTCGGCTGCAGCAACTTCTTGCTAGACATGTTTCCAAAGGCAAGGGAAACAAAGGCAAACAGGAACTACAAACTGGGACTTCATCAAGATCAAAAGCTTTTGCACAGCAAAGGAAACAGTCAACAAAACCAAAAGACGACCGACACAACGGGAGAAGATATTTGCAAATGACATATCAGATAAATGACTAGTATCCAGAATCTATAAATAACTTAACAAATTCTACACCCAAAGAACAAATAATCCAATCAAGAAATGGGCAGAAGACATGAACAGACATTTCTCCAAAGAAGACATCCAAATGGCCAACAGACACATGAAAAATGCTCCACATCATTCAGCATCAGGGAAATACAAATCAAAACCACAATGAGATACCTCCTCACACCAGTCAGGATGGCTAAAATTATCAAGTCAGAAAACAACAGATGTAGGACATGGAGAAAGGGGAACCCTCTCACACTGTTGGTGGGAATGCAAGCTGGTGCAGTCACTCTGGAAAACAATATAGAGGTTCCTCAAAAAGTTGAAAATAAAGCTACCATATGCCCAACAATTGCACTATTGGGTATTTACCCTAAAGATACAAATGTAGTGATCAAAAGGGGCACTGGCATCCCAATATTTATAGCAGCAATGATGATGAATCACAGACCTGCACCCCTGAAACAAGTAATACACTATAAATTAATTTTAAAAAATAGGAAGAACTGTGTGGGGAGTGCTATATGGGCTCTCAATACTATAACTATAAATCTAAAATGACTCTAAAAAATAAATCCTATTGATAAAAAACATTAAAAGCATGGGACAGATCTGACCCTGACAAGAAATGAGGAACAAAGTCCAACCAGACCCATGGTAGGAGGCAGAGTTTCCACCCAGTCTAAATGACCTGACTCACAGCTGGAAAAGAAATTCTAGAAATTATTGGAATTCTTAAAATAGAGGACATGCAACCTCAACTTTGCTAAATATTCCCAAATTGCTCCCCAAAATTGTTCTACTATTTAAACTCCCACCAAATGCATGAGTTTCTATCTGCTCCCTTTATTGCTACCACTTTGCAACACAAAAATGCTTCAATTTTTGCTAATCTAACCAGTGAAGTATTTTACTTCCCCGAACTTGTATATTGCTGATCTCTAGTAAAGATGGACATCTTTTATCAATAAATACTTTAGTCGGCATTTCCACAGATAAAGATTTTTTTGTAAGAAATCTGACTCAAAAATACTATCATGAAATTAACAATACAGGTTTCCTCTGCTATTAGAAAGTAGTGCATACCGATGAAATTTTTTGTAAACTGAAACAGGATAAAGCAAATAAGCAATTACTATTAATTTATAAGGAATTGTTTTGTTTTGTTCCCAGACCCAGAAAACAACCTCTTAGGTTTTTCTGGTACCTTAAGGACACATCTTGCTAACAAATGCACAATTAAATCAAGATAAAGTACGGATGCTCACACAGTTCAAAGCTCTTGGCAGCTTGATGTTGAGATGTTGTCATTCCCAGGGGAGAAGTGGCCAGAGCACTCTGGCTGCTTCAGGTGTTCATAGCCCTGACAATAGCTCACTGCAAAACAAACGCTAACTGCTACTTTTGCTGTTCACCTTTTTTTGGTAAAGGCAAAGAATTTTTGGATTTCTTTCAGTTAGCGAAAACAGATACTAATAATGTAGGTATTTTGTAAATGCTGAGTAGTATAATGCAAACTTTTGAAAAGTGGGGGATACCTATAATTTCTTTATAACATCTTAATAACTTCCATATTATTCAAAATATCTTTTAAAAGTTAATTTGCTTGGATCAGGATCCAAACAATTTCTTTTCCAATGCAATTAGTTGAGCACCGAATGCCTCATGCCAACCCCCTCATCTTCACTCTCTGAGTCATCCTACTGAGGGCCTTTGCCAGGGCTTCATCTAGAGAATACGAAGACACTATCTGTGCTAAGCAGGCTGTGTAGAAACCTGTGTAGCGGGAAGAGGACAGTGACATCACTGTCAACATTGGTATTAGTGATTAGGTCTGCCTGGCTTTGAGGCAGCTTTCTACTCTGTGGGACTGGAAGCAACATGTGGTAACCCACCTGGTACATTTTCACTTAGCAGGATTTCTTTCTCTGTAACTTTTAGGATATATGTCAGAACTGAGAAAAGAGACAGGCATGCAACAATCTTTAAAATTCATGCCAAAACTGGATGCCTGGGTGGCTCAGTGGGTTAACCCCCTGCCTCAGGTCATGATCTCAGGGTCCTGGGATCGAGGCCCGTATCAGGCTTTCTGCTCAGCCGGGAGCTTGCTTTCTCCTCTCTCTCTGCCTGCCTGTGATCTCTCTTTCTATATATCTATATATCAAATAAATAAATAAAATCTTAAAAAAAAAATCATGCCAAAACTTACATTAGTACCTTCTCTATCCTGAAGATATTTGCTTGTGTACAATACCAAGAACAACACCACTACAGAAATCTTTATAAGTCTAGAAAAGCACAAATCTCCTCCATCATCATTAATGGGAGTTTGTCAGTCCTTTTATACTATTACTATGCCAAGTGCTTGAAAATTCATCATTTAATTTTGACTTTACAAACCCTGCAAGGTTGTTTTATGAATAGGTCCAATGCCTATGATTGTTCAGAGTATTAAATGGTAGAACTGATATCATAACCTAGATCAGTACTGTTCTAGGTCTGCATTCATTCTTTCATCCCACACCACCATCAATACTTACTGAATATCTCTGATGCTCAAGGTGCTGTTCAAGGTGCTGGAGAAACAGAGCAATACTATGACCCTTACCCTCTCTAACTTTGCTACCTATTCCCCAAGTGGTATGAGGTCTAGCAGCAAACATATCACCTGGAAGCTTGTTAGCTATGAAGTATCTAGGATTTCATCCCAAGCCTACTGAATCAGAATCTGTATCTTAAGTTACCTAGGTGTTTCATATGTATATAAACATTATGTTTGAAATGAAGCAATGAAGAATTTTCAATCTAGTTGTGAAAGTAGCCCATAGACATTTAAAAAGAAAACTAATTTTAAAAAAAGAAAAAGAAAAAGGAAAAGGAAATTAATCACACAGACAAGCCATAGACCAGTAAACGCTGAGCACTACCAGAAGCCAACACTACGGGAAGACATGGGAACTAGAAAGTGTGTAGTGCAGATCCTGCAAAGACTGGAGGAGATGGAACTCAAACTGAGTCATGCAGAATGCTTTGACTGTTAATGTGGAGAAAGTATCCTACGTAGAAATACCGTGACAAGGAAGCCATCAAGGTGAAGACATTTATAGACAGTATAAGCACCAGAATTGACTACCCAGAATGGTCACTCACCAGACTCTCCAAGAAAGGGCAGAAGTTCTGGTTTCATCTCTTCACCTAGGGTCTTTCCACAAGCTAACACTTTGTTGGTATTGAATAAACTTTTGTTTAATGACGGCACTTCCTTAAAGTTACACATCTTTCTAAAATATTTTATATGTTTTTTACTTTCCTAATTAGTTATTGACATTTTTCTAATGAGTATGATGGGCATGGTGTTATGTTGAGGAGAGGTGTTCAGCCATTGCTGTCCAGAACCTTATTAAAAATATATATATATGGCGCCTGGGTGGCTCAATAAGTTAAAGCCTCTGCCTTCGGCTCAGGTCATGATCTCAGGGTCCTGGGATCAAGGCCCACATGGGGCTCTCTGCTCAGCAAGGAGCCTGCTTCCTCCTCTCTTCCTCTGTCTGCCTTTCTGCCTAATTGTGATCTCTCTGTCAAATAAATAAATAAATAAAATCTTTTAAAAAATTATTTCAAACACACACACACACACACACACACACACACACACACACACACACACACATAGGATTAATTTCCTTAAGTGCTATGCAGCGATCAGGAAAGCAACTGATTTCATGGATGGATATATTATAGCCAGTGTTTAGGAATATTTCCTTAGAATAGGGTCATAAATTGGAACTACTTAATGAAAGATATATAAACATTTTAAAGGTTCAAATTGCATTGCCAAATTGACTTTCAAAAATTATATTCCCTTCAGCAATACCCTGATCTGGAAGAACTGCTTAGGAAAAAGAAGGTACAAAGAAATGGGTTAACCATTTGATGAACAACAGATCATTGCTTCTGTGTTGAGTTATTATCATTTTCCAGGAAATTTAAGAGCCACTTTACATATTATATCTTTAATTTTCAGCACAGCTTTTAAAAGACATGTTATTATTGCCATTTTACAGATAAGGAAATGAACATTGAGAAGCGCTTCCCAGTTGTCCCCAATGTCAGAAAGCTGTTAAATGTTGAAGTCATTATTTGAAACCAGATCTCTAAGTCCCCAAGATCTGTGCTCTTCCACTATGCCAAAATTTCTGCTCTTGTTATCTACCATTACAAACAAGTCGCCCCCAAATCCAATGGCTCAAAAGAGCCACTATTTCATTATATCTCCCAATTTGGGGGCTAGGCCATTCTTTTTCTCCACATGGCATTAGCCGGGGCAGTTCATGTGGAGGTAAAGTATCCATTCCAAGGTAGTTTATTCACAATTGTAGGTAATGTTAGCTGTTGACTGGAAGTTCATCTAGGGCCATCCATTCGGGGTCTTACTTCTTTTCTACATGGCTCTCTGCACTGCAGTGATTGAGTTTTCTCACCTCATGGAAACTGGACTCCAAGACAAGTATGGCAAGACGCAGGAAATAGTAGCATATAATTTCTTATGGCCTGGGTCCTAAAGCTGGCACAGAGTCATTTCTACCATATCTCATGATTTGGAGTGGTCACCAATCCTACCCAGATTTAAAAAAAAGGTCTATATAGATATCGACACCTGTACCAGTTTCAAACAGTAATTTTAATTTATCACATTTCCTAGAATAGAATGACAAAATTACACAGTTCAAATTATGTAACATATATATTTATTCCAGAATAGTCACAGATGCTAATACCTCAAAGAAAAATGTTGTTTTCCATTATAAACTCTTCTATGCCAGACTATTTTCTGTAACCATGTACATGAAGTATTTTAAGAAGAAATAAAGACATTTTTTTTCAAATTTTACCATAAAGTTTCTGTTTATGTCAGAAATCAGAAGTGGTCAGAGAGAATGCTGAATCAGGGAAAGCATACTTTGCACTTTCAGTTTTCTCTCTCCTTTGCTATATGACCTGGCTGGCTAAGTCACTAGCAGGAAGCTGCAATTTGAGAAGTGACAACTCTCTGGATGCAAGACGTGGTTTCCAGGATGGTAGCAATTAGATAAATGCTGCTGTTTCTCCAACAAAACACTGCAAGGTAGTGTGCTTCATCAGTAACTGCTGAACAGGGCCCCATTTTTTCCCAATTACAGGATAAAACTGGCCTGACTTCATCAGTGTCTTTATGCCTGGTTAGAATTCAAATGAGGTCCCCATTTTGCAAATCCAGGCAGACCTCACTCTAAGCCAACACAGGTGTACCTGGCTTGCTGGCAACGATAAACATCCTTGATATATTTCCACTCCATTAAAAATTTCTCTTCCTCCAACATCTGTGTTGATACCCCCCACTCATAGTTGGCGAAGTGCACTGGTTTCAGGCATCAACCAAAGCAGCACATAATCCATTTTCCCAGTTTAAGCAACTATGGAAATCCGATCTAATTCCCATTTATCCATCTAATTTAATGCCCACTTTCCTCATCTAAATAAATCTCCCTTGGAGACTCTCCCAAAAACCCAGGCTCTTCCTCCTGCCCCCTGCCCAGCTAAGTCTCAGAGTCCCAACTGTGAGGCCAACTCAGAAGCGCAGCCACAGAGTGAATGGATGAGAAGTTGTAAAATTGGCCTGTACGGCTCATACAAATTTGCTTTACGAACTGATTTCCATACGAATGCCAAACTCATACAGGATGAGTGTGTGATGGGTGTGCCTGACCTAGCCTGTCATAGTCTAGATGCAGGTCCATAACTTAGGTGTTATCTGCTGCTCCTGAAATCACACAGAAAAGGAAACATTCTGAATCATATATGTCCATTTGGAAATATATTCATAGAGGGACTGCTAACCCCTGCAAGACCATGTGACCAGTATGATGGAGTGAGTGCCATGTTTCGTGTTGCCAGGAAGTTGCCAGAAGCTACAAATGCGGGTGTGCATCAGGATTGCTGGGGATGGCGCTAAGATCACCATGGTGAGTTGACAAGCCGGAAGTCAGCTTTGGTTGCCCAGGTTTTGAGAGTCTAGTTATTCCAGACTTTAACCACATCTCAAGTTACTTTTCCCCACTCCACTCTGGACACTAGAAAAGATGAAAAACATCCTTTAGTTCCTTCTACTCTGTACACAGTATACTAAAACTGGGGCAAAAGCTAGTGAAGTTCTCTCTCCATCATGAAGTTGGGATGGCGTACGTTACCAAGTAAGCCTTCCAGCAGCAGGGATGTGACACAGAGCATCCTAATGACGTTCTTTTGAGCTACTTCATATTTTCTGAAAGATGACTTCTTTGGGGATAAGAAATTGTTTTGTAGTGTAATTCAGAGAAGAATCAAGAACTAATTCAGGCTACAAAATTACAGTACTGAAACACATCATTTAAAGGATTTCAGGTAATATTATATCTGAAGATACACAGAATAGTTCTTTACCAAACTGAATGCTCAAAAAATAATCATGTTTTTTACAATGTATATTAATAATGTAATTCTTTTTGTGATGGAAATGTTAACTAATGAAAAATAACAAAAGCATCTGTATGTTTATAATTAATAAATCTGATTTAAAACTAGGGTGGTGTGGTGGCACCTGGGTGCCTCAATTGGTTAAGCAACTGCCTTCGGCTCAGGTCATGATCCTGGAAACCCGGGATCAAGCCCCACATGGGGCTCCCTGCTCGGCAGAAAGCCTGCTTCTCCCGCTCTCACTCCCCTTGCTTGTGTTCCCTCTCTGGCTGTTTTTCTCTCTGTCAAATAAATAAAATCTTAAAAAAAAAATAGGGTGGTGTAATGCAATAAGTACAAATCCATACCTTTGACCTAGAAATTCTATTTGTTTTAGGATATATCTTTTTCTAAGCCTAAGTTTTCAGGAGAAAATCCTGAGGCAAAATATACATAAAATGTTCTATCAAGGATACAATCCCAAGGAAGCTAGAGGAGGGAATAAAGGAGATGAGATGAGGAATGAGGAAAAACAAATACAGAATGGTATATTATGAATCTGGACATGGCACAGACTTACCAGAGAGCACGCCTGACTGCTCAGTCACACCACACGTCTCCGGAGAGGGCATATGAAAACGCAGTAGCTGGCAGCAATCCATCAGGTGGGAAAGGAGAATAATTATCCACCAGCTCCATTGTATCCCCTATTTGGCACTGATCAAGGCTCCCTTCTCGATCTATAAGAATACAGTTAGTGCCAAGCTAACTGGGAGGTCACCCAGGAGCATATAGCTGAAAACTACAGCCAAGTAAATCTGATGAGGAACATAAACTTGATCCAGCACATTTGTAAAGAAACACTTGCACATGATCTTAACAGAAAACACTGTAGTATTATTTTTTTTTGATCAAGAAACTGTAAGGAGAGGTACCGAGTGGCTCTGTCATTAAACGTCTGCTTCAGCTCAGATCATGCTCCCTGAGTCCCGGGATAGAGCCCATCATCGGGCTCCCGGCTCGGCGAGAAGCTTATTCCTTCCCTCTCTCATTCCCTCTGCTTGTGTTCCCTCTCTAGCTGTGTTTCTCTCTGTCAAATAAATAAATAAAATCTTTTTTAAAAAAGAAACTGAAAAGAGACTGAATAGCCATTATTAGGGAAATGGTTAAATATATTATAGTATATCTGTATTATAGATGGATTGAACATAATGACCAATATCAACTTATCAAAAAAAAAAAACCCAGGGCTTATTAAATGAAAATAATGAGTCACAAAATTATACACTTACCACAATCTACTTGAATACAAAAGAAATTTCCATATACATTTATATTCACATAAAGATGTTAGTGTAAATAAGAAAATGGTTGCCAAAATATATTTCAAAATGTTAGTGTTTACAACTGAAAGAAGTAGGGAAGACCTTTGGAAGTTTGATTTCACATTGATTCCAATTATTCTTGTACTTGAATTTCTTTTTTTTTAATATTTTTTTTATTTGACAGAAAGAAACACAGCTAGAGAGGGAACACAAGTAAGGGGAGTGAGAGAGGGAGAAGCAGGCTTCCTGCATAGCATAGAGCCTGATGCAGGACTCGATCCAGGGACTCCAGGATCATGGCTTGAGCTGAAAGCTGACGCTTAATACCTGAATCACCCAGGCGCCCACAACTTGAATTTCTTAATAAAAAAGTTAAGGAAAGCAAAAAGGGAGAGAAGGAGGAGAGAAGGGTGGAGAAGGGCAGGACAGAAGACTGGGATCCAGATTTCACTATATCTGAATTCTAGTACGGTGACCAACTGTCAGCCATGCCATGTGTTTCCCTCTAGTCCTGCCTTCTGAGCTCCAATCCTAATACTTACTGAAGTGAGTTCTGAAAGCTTTCACTTTTGAAAAGTTTGGACACTATGTTTTAGAATTATAATGACATGTATGTTTGAAAGAAATCCAATATTAAAATGAAACAGAATTTAAATGACTTCTGTTGAATGATTTTTGTTGAAATCTACAGAACAAAAGAATGCCCCCACAAAAATCATTGTGAAAAGAAGGTTCTGGAGGGCATATGAGTGAAACTGAGGAAGAGTAGTCAGACATATCAAGCTATCTCAGTTGAATGTGGTCCCAAGTAGAGAGAATAGAAAAGGACAAGGCAGGCAAAAAAGCAGAATAAACTAATGACTGTGCGAGGGTTGAGGAGTTTGCTGAAGCAATCTAGGTAAAATACACTCTACAAATGCATTGTAAATGACAGCAGTGAAAAAGCCCTACAACCGTCCTCAGTCTAATAGGCAGTGTAGGGAAATAGGAGCTCCTATAAATAGTGAGAAACTAGCCTCATTTTTTCCAATGCCTACTAACTAGAATAAAAGGGTGGAGGAAGGAAATAAATCTCATAGCTGGTAAACAAAAGTTCTTATTTTGAAGTAGGTCAGACTAAATGTGATCATCTAAGTCAATAAGAACTGGTGATGCCAACATATTCCAAGTTGTCTCATGTGCCTTCTAGGTCATTAACTTTTTCAAAGGTCATTGACTTTTAAAGCAGAGATAGATCTTGAAGACTATTGTGCAAACTACTTATTTTTAAAATGAAAAATACACAGGCATGGAGAGTAGTGGAATGTTATGTCACTCACTGGCTCATATCAGAAGACCTTGGTGTGGCCCTAACTCTAACCTGATGACCTTCGTACCCTTAAGGAAGCTCCTCACCTTCACCAGAGCTCTGTAAAGCGAACACTTAAAATATGGTATGTCTCTGAACTCCCTGACATATTGATACTATTGCGGAATATTTCTCTTAGGGAAATAGAACATTTTTTTGAGCTACAAATGATCACACACTTCTACTTTATATATGGGCTAACTGATACCTAGGAACATTGAACTACTTGTCTAAACTCTGGTACCAAGAATTTGCATGAATAGGTTTGAGAAACTGCATATAGTTTATTTTTTAAATGTTACACATGCTCATTTTTTTAAACTAAAACGTAGGGAAAAAATATCACCAAAAATTCACTGGATATCTTATCACCTAGAAAAAATACAATAAAAATTTGGGTGAAAACATATCCCTAAATAACTCTCTTTCTCTCTCTTTCTGCAACACCCCTTCTCTCCCATTGGATTACAAAGGTGTCAAGCAAAACTTTACCCATAAGTTTTTGTTTGCCAAACATACTACTAGTACCCAGAGTTTGAACACTGCTGAGATATGGGAAGAACAAATGCTATAAATAGAGCTTCCTGGAGGGGTAATTTCAAAATTCAACACTTGCTAACATTGAAAGATATAGAATTTCCCTGATAGCTGGTGACGACTGAGATACCACCTTACACCAGTCAGAATGGCCAAAATTAACAAGTCAGGAAACAACAAGTGTTGGAGAGGCTGCAGAGAAAGGGGAACCCTCTTACACCATTGGTGGGAATGCAAGTTGGTGCAGCCACAAAGTTGCCAACCTTGGAAAACAGTGTGGAGATTCCTCAAAAAATTAAAAATAGAGCTACCCTATGACCCTGCAATTGCACCACTGGGTATTTACCCCAAAGATACAGATGTAGTGAAAAGAAGGGCCATATGTACCCCAATGTTCATTGCAGCAATGGCCACAATCGCCAAACTGTGGAAAGAGCCAATCCATCAACAGATGCATGGATACAGAAGATGTGGTCCATATATACATTGGAGTACTACGCCTCCATCAGAAAGGATGAATACCCAACTTTTGTAGCAACATGGACTGGATTGGAAAAGATTATACTGAGTGAAATAAGCCAAGTAGAAACAGTCAAGTATCACATGGTTTCACTTACTTGTGGCGCATAAGGGGTAATAAAGAAGACAGTAGGAGAAGTAAAGGAAATGAGACATTGGGTAATTCAGGGAGAGAAACGAAACATGAGAGATTTTGGACACAGAAACAAACTGAGGGACTTGGAGGGAGGGGGTGGGGGGATGAGAGAGCCTGGTGGTGGGTTGTGAGGGCACTTATTGCATGGAGCACTGGGTGTGTGGCATGGGCAATGAATCTTGGAACACTGAACAAATAAATTTAAAATGAAAAAATAAAAAAGGATTGAAAGATATAGAAATATTGGATTGATCCAGTCTTGCCAGCAAGACCACTGTAAAGAAATCCCTGCAAGGACAGACTAAAACAGTGGGTACTCCAGGCACCAGAAATTGAGACAGCAGCTGGTGGACACTGAAACCCACCAACGCTGGCTTGCTCTTCAAGTGGCTGTGGGGGCCCAAGTTAAGGAGGTATCCAGAGCTGAGTCAGTGGGAATAGTTTTACTTGACAGAGGTTCATTTGTGCTTTCTTGAAGGAATCTATTCTAGGGCCAAGTGCAGTGACCAAAACTAGAGATTTAGTCTTGTTCACATCAGACTGAAAGGAATTATGATATATTCCAGCTGTGGGTCTGACAGTGTCAACCATCCAGAAAAAAAGCTACAACCCTCAAGTCTTTGGCTTGGTAACTGATGGCCTTACCCAAAGGAATCAGTATTTAGTGGAATTTGTGGGCATCTCCAGCCTCAAGGGAACATGGCTGTGAACTAGAAGTAGTCTGAACTGATTCTATGGGTAAGAATAAATTCATCTGCTGAGGCCATCATGGGAAAGGGAGGGAGTCCCAGCAAGGGGAAAAGATCTCCTACTTAGAGGTCAACTGGAGACTTGGGCATTTTACTTTGAGAATTCATAAGGAAATGTCACATTTTATTTTGAACCACAAGCTCATAAAATGGGTCATATTGATTACATATATATGTCATACTTTTAAATAAATGGTACCATATTATACATGTCATTGGCCATCCAACTTTGTTAAGCAATGCTATATTATGGCTGCCATTCTGTTATTTAATGTAGTTGACATCCTTATTAATAACTGCATATTATTCTAAGATAAACATATGAGGTACATCTAATTTAATTATTTCTTTATTCATGGACATTAAACTTGAAACTTCTTTTTTTGGACAATATTACAAGCAATGCTACAATGATCATTATTAAATATTTATCTTTTGACATTTGGCTCATTATTTTCTTATGACCATTCCCTAGAAGAATTACTGTTCCAAAAAGGATTCAAGTTTCTTCTTTTTGTTGTCTTCTGACAAACAGCCCTTGAGAAATATTATAGCAATTTGTACTCTACTAACAGTGCATGAGAATGTCCATTTCCCTATATTCTACTTACATGTTGTTTTATCAATCTTTTTTACATGCAAATCTAACACATGGTGGGGGAAGCTGCAGTTTTTGTAGAATATTGAACATATTTTCTATATTTATTGGCCATTTTTATTTTTCCTGTTGTGAATTACCTGTTTATGTCCTTTGTATATTTTTTCTAAGAGGATAGTAATTTATTTCTTAAATGCTTTTAAGAGTTGTGGGTTTTTAAATATTTTATAGAAATTAATCTTGATTCACATTACAAATCCTTTCCTCACTTTTTCATTCTTCAAACTTCGTTTCATGACATTTTTAATATGAGTTTATCATCTAAGTAGTTAAATCTATCATCTTTGTCTTTGTGATTTATACTTTAAAAGCCTTCCTTCAGCCTCAAAATAACCAAAATATCCATATTTTCATCTAGTATTTATATGGCGTAATTTTTACATTTAAGTTATTGATTCATCTAGAACTATTTTAGGGCCTCAGCTTTTTTCAATGTCTAGCCACTTATTTCAACATAAATTATTGAATAATTGGTTGTTGAATTATCTACCTTTTCTCTTCTCATTTAAAATGTTAAATCCTCAAATATTTTGGAAACTTTTCTAGATTCTGTATTTGTTTCATTTACCTATCAGTTCATTACTTTTCCATACACAATTGAGTTACCAATAGTATAAATATAATTTAATGTAAATGAATCCTTTCGAAATAGTTAAGAGATTTTAACAAACCCCAAGAAATACAGTGGCATGAAAAGCAAGTGGAGTACTATTGACATGAATTGACGTAGAGAACACCCAACTGAAGCCACAGTTCCAAATGACTGTGTAAACAAAGTCATTCAGAGACAGAGAATTTCTTAGTCAGTGAATTTGTAAGGGGAGGGAGGATCTTAAAGAATGTTTGGGTGTCAATAAGTACAGCTGGCGTAAACCCATCCATGGGATGACAGACGTTCCCTATGATTTATATCAGCTCCCTTTTATTTCCTTCATCCTTCACGAGAATCTATGTCTCCACCTTATAGAACAGAGTTCCCAGAACTACTAAGAACCAAGACACTCAGGATTTTAGGGCACTCAAACCCACATGCTCAGTACTGAATAAGAAGCATCAGTTTTAAAAGCTGCCAAGTGTTCCAGGTGTGGAAACACATGCAAAGGAGATTTCTGGAAATAAACGGAAGTAATTTGATCCCTGGGCAAAGAGTAGGAAAGAGGTCCTAGGAAGATAGTTTCGACCTTGAAAAAATGAAAGAAAAACACACAGATACATCAGTGCCTAAGTTCCTACGTTAGAAATATGAACAGGAAAAATGTAATAAGCTAGGGGAGATGTGTCTGCACACAGGACGGGGCCGCTCCTTGGATGCAGCTGCACGCATGGTGGTGTGGGGACAGAATCTTGGCTGTAATTTTCATCCTATCAGTCTGCCAAATAATGTGGGACAATAAACCCTGAATCCAACAGGTGATCATGAGGCTCAATGTGAAGCTTCAAATTCAAAACACAGCAGAGGTCCCCTGCTTCCTGGATAATTGCTGCCGGGGACAAACAGTCACCCAGTGAGAAGAATTCTTGGTTCATCATTTCATTAAAAACAAACAAACGTTACTGATATTAACACCACAAGTTTTCACACCTTTTTTATTTTATAGTTAGCCCACTCTAATTGGATTAAAATGTTTCCCAGTTAAGCATTCAGATCAACATATTGAAGAGAGTATATTCTAGTGATATGAGCTACAAATAGGTTGCACTGTACTCGTGTAGAGAAAAAAATTCTTAAGTTTCTAGGAAAAATTTTAGGGCCTTTCATTCATTCATTCATTCATTCATTCGTTCATTTTATTTAAAAGATATGCATTGAGAATACAGAGTGCTAGGCACTATTCCAGGAACTGGGGAGAGACTAGTGAAAAGAGGGGTAAGGCCTTGCTTTTGCAGAGCTTATAGGTGGTGAGAAGTTGGACAATAAATAAATTAATTGACCAAGTACCAGATACTAAAAAGTTCTACAAAGAAATATGTGAAGATAGTTTTTGTCAAGGAGATGTCTGAGAGGAGACGGGACTTGAACCCAGAACACAGGGAAGGGAGGGAGCATGGGCATGGCCTTCCAACGTCGAGAACAGGAGTGTTCCAAGTAGAGGAAGCAAGGAGGCCAGGAGGGTTGCAGAGAACACAGCAGACAGTGGTCGGGGTTGAGGCCACGCAGATAGGAGGGCCAGATCAGGCAGGGCCTGTTAAAATAATAAGGGGGTGGATTTAACTTTTTTGAGAAATGAGAAGGCCCTGGAAAGTCTGAGCAGTGGAATCAAAGGATTGGATTTACATCTTGAATTGATCACTTTGCTGAGTTTAGAAGTGATTCTGGGAGAACAGTAACTGAGATTATTTCTTACGGTGTTTGGGTTAGATTAATAGAAGTCAGTTTGCAAACAAGTGAACAGACTGAGAAAGCAAATTCAACAGACATGCTGATGAATTAGATTTCCGGGTCATTAAGGTCTAGAATCTGGCACAGGTTTTAGGTGATTCCTTAATCTAACCCGGCCACAATTGGATCTTTTGTTTTCTGTCTATAGAATAAAAATTACATAATAATTTACTTTATATTAACTTGCAAAATTTAATATATCCTTTGGCAAGAATATTTTGACTCAGTTTTTCACGATCCACCAAGTTCTTTCCTTTCTTCACGTACATATTTTTTCCCTAAGTGCTCAAATAATCTTTTCAGATAATTGATTTCAAAGACAATGCTCATTCCATGCATATTGGCCAGTATACACAAATCCTCAGTTTTAAAAAAATGGATAAAATATCAAGAGCCTTCTTTTGAGGCCATTATTTGCCACATATATAAATGTAATTTTAATAACCAAATCACCTGCTGTTATCACTGATATAACAAATACAAAAAACATATAAAATCTATGCATCTGGCAGTATGTCCCCATGTCCCATGACAGGGAATGTCATCAGCATTGGGCAAGTCAACTGAATAGGGAGAGGTCTATTAAAAGATGACTGTTTGAATTTTTAGTTCCATCATACAGCTTTCCTACTAATACACACACACAGAGAGAAACACACACTAGTGATAAATTCTATAAACAATTGCTATAAACTAATGGACTTTATCAGATACATTGTGATATTATGGAGTATGCCACCCATTTGCAAATTCAGATTTGACATTTTTTATTGACTTTAGTGAAAATGATGGCCCATCTAAGGGGAAAATAGGCCATTCTCCTATCTCCAAAGACATCAAGCATTGAAATTAGCAGTGTGTGATTTATCTTTGTGCCCTATATTTCACACCAATGAGGAAGATGCATTGTTGTCTTTGCAGGGAAGTCCCTGCACTAGGCAATAAAGCAGTATCATTTCACTCAGAAAGCACATTCCCCAGGCAACTGTTGCTTCTTTGTGTTTTCTGTCTTAAATGAGCCAGGGGAAAAAGGAGAGCGCAAAAGCAGGGTCCTGAGAACCAAGTCAGAGTAAACTTACTCCTTGTACCTCAATCCCGTGACACCCAAAACACAATATTCTCTGAAGATGGAAATTCTTGACTAATCTCATGCTTAAAAAAAAAAAATTACCCTAATAAATGTATGCCATCATAAAATCATCTGAGCTCAGCTAAAATGATTTTGTGGATATAGTTAGAGGGCATTATTTTAAAGTTATGCTGGAGGCAAAACGAGAGTGGCGAAGGCCACGCATACAAAAAATTATGTCCTGATCTCTTCATGCTGATAGTGGTTCTAGCATCTTTATTTTCTTAATGATCACATTCAGATACTAAATCCATTTTCAATTATTTCATTAAGAAAAGAACAAAATCCCATTTCATGTATATTTTTTCCTTTGAGTGCTTTACCCCCCAAAAGGCAATAATATTGTAAAATATTTATTCCATTAGTTTTAGGTAATTGAAATGCCAAGAGCTAAGCACTTAATCTCAGCCGGCAGGGAGAGCTGCCTGCTGTCACTTTTTATTAAGTCTTTTTCTGCTGCTTTTTGCATAGTCAATAGCAGCGTCTGAACCCACGGAAAGATATAGAGTAA
Organism: Spilogale gracilis; assembly: GCA_004023965.1. Lineage (NCBI taxonomy): Eukaryota > Metazoa > Chordata > Mammalia > Carnivora > Mephitidae > Spilogale > Spilogale gracilis. The sequence goes on from PITA01015304.1 coordinate 29,723, forward strand.
CATTTAAACAGTAGTCTATGATAAGGTAATGTTTACATTCAGGATAATATGAAAATGTCCACTCTAGAGTGGCAAAGATTTTTTTCCAGGTTAAGTAATTAGAATGTTTATTAGCTGCATTTGTTATTCTGACAAGCTCAGGAATTTCTAAACATTATTAACTTCTTAAGCACCATATTCCCTAAAGAGTTGTGTCTGCTGGAATCTGGACAGGTGGATTTCAGAGGCCCTTCATATTGATCTTCCCATGCCTACAATCGTACAAAAACAGAATACAGAGCGTTCATCCATAATACCTTCAGGGCATGGAGAGGGCCTCCAGTAATTTCCCTCATCATTTTTATGACACCCTTCACAACTCTAGCTGGTTAATGTACAGCCTTCCCAGCTGGCCTCGGATCGGTGACTTACCGTAGTAAATGCGCAGCAAACAAATCTGTCTTTAGTGGCACTAGCTGGAGCGAGAAGGATGTATTTCTGCCGCAGGAGCGGTGAGCACACAAAGCGGGGCTTTCAGCCTTCCTATTACCTGAGAAACCACATGGCAAGAGGTGAACCCCTAGGAAATCTGGATCCTGAGTCACACCTGATGATCCCATTCCTCTGATTTCTGTTTTCTGCTACAGAGGAGCATTTCTTATTCTCTACAGCATCATATTCTGGACCTAAAATGTATAACCCTACTAATTTTCAAAGCCTCTCAGCAATACTCCATGGGGCAAATGGCATGGTCTTTAGAGTCACGATTATCTGAGTTTAAGAACTGTCTTCCCTATATATCAGCTGTGTGACCCAAGTCAGATCACGCGACCTCTTTAGGATTCAACTTTCTCATTGATAAAGTAAGGGTAATACCTGTCTCACAGACTTAACATTGTCAGGATTGAGAGAGGTGGGAGGCAGAGTGGACAAGAGGTTTAACAATGGATTTAGAAATCAAACATGACTTTGATTCTTGATGCTACTATTTACTAAGTGTATGGCCTTACCCAAGGTACCTAAACTACCTAAACCTCTAGTTTCTCATGTGTAATATACACATAATCACAGTATTCACTGTGCCACATGAGACACTCACTAAGGCAACTTTTTAGTGATTCTCATGATCTAGGAACTAGGGATAGGGCAGGAAGTAAAAAAACATTAATGACTGCCCTCATTGAGCTTACACTCTAGTAGGGGAGGACCAACAACAAACAAAATAAATGAAAAACCTTTTACAGTATTACTTGAGAAAGCAATAAATTTGATGGAGAAAAATAAAACAGGAAAGGAGAAATTAAACGTAAAGAGTTTAGCTCATTGCCTGACACCTGGTAAGCACCAGAATAGGCTGTTATTTTTCATTCTCTAATAAGGACCTGCCAAAATGCTATCATGTATTCTTTTCATTCCCGTATTTGAGCTCCCCTAAATTTCTCACGTTTCAAGAAAAAGTTGAAACCAAAAACCACTCCAACAGAGAATGAGTCTTTTCAGGGCTTTCTGGCAAGTGACTATACTTACAAACATAACAACAAGAAATGGTCTTTCATTTCAGTTCATGATGAAGATTAACAGAAATGCTTCGTTGAGATAATATCTGTAGTGACAGTGAGTTGTTATAGAAGAAGTTATGAACAAATCAGCACCCTTAAGCTGCATTAGTTGTTTCTTATTTTGAGAGTAGAATGACAAGAGAAATTAACAATAAAAGAGTATCTCATCCAAGCCTAAAGAATAAATCTTTTTAGAAACTGTTGGGTTGTAAGTTCTCCAGGACTATATGACAAGCATGTGTACATTAGGGATTTTGTGGAGGGGAGCAGAGTAGAAGTGACAGAAGAGGGAAGTTCATGAGGAGCTTTCATAAAAGACAGGTATCTTCTGGAATTGAAAGAATAGCTTTCATTAAACAAACAAACAAACAAACCCCTAGGAAACCTGCAAGAGAAAGGCTTCCTCAGGGTCCAGGAGACAAAGATCAAGGCAAGCCTTCTTCTTAACCTGGGAAGAACCCAGCACTGCGATAACCAGCTGTGGGACACTCATGGATGGCACCCTTGACCCAGGTCTTGGGATCTGCACAGAGGAATTTAGCCCATGGATTCACAGTAAAGGATCAGTGGGGTAGAGGCAGAAACATACCAGGACTCCATCAAAAACCAGAAATAACTGGGGAAGAATTTTGGGGAAATCGGTGTTTTGAGAAATGAAACATACTGGGTTAGGAGAATAAATCTACCATGACTACTTTTGTAAGTAGCAGTTCGTGTACTTTTTTTCCAAAATCAATCTCGGTATTCTATAGCTAAGCTTTATTTAAAACAAAAACAAAAGCAAAACTTAAAAATTATGGAGATCCCTTTCTGTAACAATGACTTATGAAGATGTCAGCTGAATTCAGATAAAATTATCTGCAGTTGTCGTCTACAAACTGTGTGACTAACTTCACTTCTTTTTTAAAGAACAATCCCACTCTCTCAACACACATGAGTCTTTATTTCATGAGATACATAAAGACAAGTGTTCAGTTCCCCCATGTTCATGGAAATGGAAAATAGGACTACCCCCTTAATGCTAATGGGTTCAGTTAGCATTGGTGGGGAGAATACAGCTTCTCCTTCTATTGCCATACAGGGGATGCTGTATTATTATACTTTACTGCTCTCTTTTCAACCTTTCTCCCATTGTTCATTACCCCAGGTGATAAATGATTAATGAGTTTGGGGAAAATGGCAAAAAGACGCATAGCTGAAGCTCTTTCTGTCTCACTGTCTCCTTCATCTAAGATGCATTCCTCTTTGCTCTGGGAGTGGAGAGAGAGGTCTGTCTGATCCACTGCTCAGGTGAAAATCTGCCTAATTCTAGGGTTTGGTTTTAGAAGTCCATTCGACTTACACTGGTGCTCTTCCTCTCCATCTCTTTCTCTCTTGGAAGCCTTTCTACCCATGCAGAACATGTGCTCACAATTACTCCCCTCCCCAGACCTTGTCTGGTCTTGCAGCAGATGAGTTCAAACTCTAGCTTCTGGGACATTAGCAGGGAGTCTGGGAAATGAACCAAGAGGACCAAAGACGAGAAGATTCTAAAATTATGCAAGAAAACAAAGGATCTAGAAGAGTCTAAACTATTTTGAAGTAGATGGACAAATTTAAAGAACGCATACTACTTGATTTCAATGTTTACTATAGAGCTACAGTAGTCAGAAGAGTGAGGTGTTGGCATAAGGATGTATAGATCAATGTAACAAAAGGGCATGCCCAGAAGTAGACCCAAGCATATATTGATTTTGACAAAAGTACAAAGTAAATCAATAAAGAAGAAATATTCTTTTTAACAAATGATGCCAGAATAACTGAACATCCAAAAACAAGTCAGAAAAGACAAGAAGAGAAAAAAGAAAAATCTAGGAGAAATGCAGAAAGCTTTTGTTACCTTGGTTTAGGCAAAGCCACAACAAGCATGAACTATACATACAAAAAATACATTCACCACAATTAAAAATCCCTGCTGTTCAAATAACTCTCTTAAGCAAATGGAAAAACAAAACAAAAACTTCAAACAAATAAACAGGCTATAGAATAGGAAAAAGTATTGGCAAAACATATGTCGGAAAAAAGAACTTGTATCCGAAATAAACTCTCAAAATTCAATAATAAGAGAACAAACAATCCAATAAAAAATAATGATTTGAACAAAGATTTCAACAGAGATACAGACGACAAGCTTATGAAAAGATGCTTAATGTTAAAAAATATTAGAGAAGTGTAACTTCTGTCCAATTTTGTGGTAGACCTAAAACTACTCTAAAAAATTATCTTAAAAAGAAATGGAAAGAATACTTCAGGGGAAATTTTAAAAACTCCAGGGGCACCAGGGTGGCTCAGTCATTAAAAAGTGTCTTCCTTCAGCTCAGGTCATGATTCCAGTGTCGCAGGATCGAGCCCCACATCAGGCTCCCTGCTCTGTGGGAAGCCTGCTTCTCCCTCTCTCACGCCCCCTGCTTGTGTTCCCTTTCTAGCTGTGTTTCTCTCTGCCAAATAAATAAATAAAATCTTAAAAAAAAAAAAAAAAAAAAAAGAACTCCAGTTACTGGCTACACCATCATGGCAAATTTCCAAACTGAATAAAGTGAGAGGACACAGAGTAAGGAGGTGGATTTCTTCCTTTGACTATGATAGCAGCATATCATCCAAGTTAAGCGCCTGCTTCAAGACTTTTCTCCCAGTTGAGTTTAATTAACAGGTGATAGACTTCAGAAAACTTGCATAAACTGAGTGACTTCCAGATAAAGTTAAAATCTAGATTCCGTTCATCAATAGAATGGTCATATAATTTATTTTCCAAACGGGGTGACGTGAGAGTAAAAGCATTCTATTGAACATTACTTTGACAAAATGGGGGCTTCCAGGGAAATTGAGACATACTGTTGTTCTTCTCAGCAACCACTGAGTCTCTGCCATGGACTTGAACAATACCAAGGACTGTGCTCTAGAAACAAATCTTTGCCTATAATCACAGCATCACTTTCTAAATACAGTAAGGATGAGACCAGTTCTAATAACCATCAGTGTCTTAGTAGCAGCTTGGAGTCTTAAAAAAAAAAAAAAAAAAAAAAAAAGGTTCATCAAGACTAATTCATCTTCTGAGCTCCTGAAGAGATCATAATCATTCTAGTGAAATCTGCTAAAAGAACCTCAATGCTACCCTAAAGACCATCTTTGGCTAAAAGAGAACAAAATAAGAAATGGGGGAGAACTTTGATTTCATTAAGTCTTTTAATTCACAAGGGCAAGCCAATTTGATTTCTGACTTTAATTCCTTTGCACTTGAACTTGCAAAGCAATTTAATTTTTAGACTAATTTCTCCCCAGGAATTTGATAGTGGGAGAGTGTTTATATTCAATTTGGAGCATTTCTATGTTCTTGACATTTTATTATTGGGAATATCTTAACGCTGTCATTTAATTTTATAGTAGTATCTCTGGTGGGCCATATTGGAAAATGTGGCTAGATATAATTTGGAATGGGACATAGAACTGGGAATCAATGAATATCCAGCCTTGAGCAACGAGTGGCCTCAGCGTTCATTTAATTAATATACTCTTTTACCTCCTTTTGAAGGTTTCCAGGGGCATAATCTGCACTGCTCACCAGGGATCCCTGAAAGATACCCAAAAAAGGGGCGGAATGACTTTGAAGCTTGAAGCTGACTTTCGTTGAGGCAACCACCATCTCCCTGGGAGTGTGTCCACACCCCTGGTGTTTTTCTTCCACAGGAAAAACAAACAAAAAATGTTAGCATTACACACCCCCGTTTCTCTCCACCTCCTTCCTCTCTCTTATTCGGGAGAGACAGAACAGGTCACCTAAAGGGAAGTTTAATCTGTGGACCTCAACTGGGAGGAAGGACTACACACACCTGCACATGCAGGATGCAGACTCTGCTTTCCTTCCCTCAGACAGTGGGAGTCAGTGAGCTGAGGAAGTGTGCTTGCTGGTCAGATTCCAGCTACCCTCAGCTAAGCTGTCAGCTGATAAGAAGTTAGCAAACACGTTTTGTTTCTCCATCTGCTCTTTCTTTTGTCTTATTTCTCAGTTGGCTCAGAAACCTCATGGAGAAAGAGTGGCATAATTTAACAGATCCCTCTAGAACCTCCAGCTCATATCAAGCACCTAGCAGAAAAATTGAATGCTCAGTCGATATTTATTAAATGAATGATGAGAGCCGAGATATACAAATCATATCAAAAAGATGTTGGTTCCCAAGCCAGAGCAACTTTTGACTAAAGATATTGACATATGTAAAGAAATGTGTCAGTCATAGGGGGTGGGGTTTAATTCACCAAAGGATGTAGGTTAAAAAAAAAGAACACCCACACAGAAAAAGACTGACAAGTAAATTCCTACCTAAACGTTGTCACGAGAGAGGGAGTCCACCTGTAAGATTCAATAAACGATTGTGGTGTGCAAGAGAAGCCCTCAAGCAATGTTTCTTACTAATAATGAAGAATTAATTTTTATAGAATTATAGGGAAATTCAGATAATAAAAACAAAAAACCAAGAGCCTGAAATTTGAAAATCCACATAGAATTATTACTAATATTTTAGTATATATCTTTATACTATTTTACACTTTAATGCATATGAGTATACATAGAATTTTTACCAAAGTAGGACCATGGATTCTGTATTTGTCCTTTCACAAAACATATCCTGACAATCTTCATATTATCAATGGATGTACTACCATATCATATTTTTAATAATGTAAATATTACATGATTTAGATGTAAAATATATTTTATCGATCCTCTATTTTTGATGTATAGTTGTTTCCAGATTTTTTCTATTAAAGCAAAAGCACAAAGAACATACTTATGCATACCCCCTAAGCATATATATCTATGCAGGTGATAAGCTTTGCCCAGTTGGATTGATACATGTGTCAGCACAGTTCTGGAATTTCCTCAGTAATAATCTATGTGTCAACATTTTATTGAGCATATTTGAGTGCATTGTCTCATTTAGCCTTCATGAAATTCCCATGAGATAGTCTTTCAGTTTTACACAAGAGGATGCAATTGGGGATAGTTAACTGGTCATGTCACAAGTAAGAGAAAGAACTAAAGTTGGACTTGATCTTTTCCCAAAGCTGGACACAGCCACATAGTAGAACTCTTCTTTGGCTTTAAGAAGTGATAAACTTTTTCCTAGGTAATTTGTTAAATTTTTGGTGCTTCTGTGAGATTTGCTTTCTAATTTATTTTCCATTTAATGATTGTTGTTATATAGTAAAACAATTATTTTTAAAAAATACACAATTATTGGGGCACCTGTGTGGCTCAGTCTTCAGTGGCTGCCTTCCACTCAGGTCATGAACCCTGAGTCCCCGGTTCAAGCCCTACACTGGGCTCCCTGCTCAGTGGGAAGCCTGCTTCTTCCTCTCTCACTTCTCTTGCTTATGTTCCCTCTCTCACTATTTCTCTCTGTCAAATAAATAAATAAAATCTTTTTAAAAAACAACAAACAAAAACAAACCCATGATTATTGAAATATTTTGAACTCCTATTACTTCCAATACCTGCTTTCAGTTGATTGTAATAGTTTTTCTTTCTTTCTTTTTTTTTTTTTAAGATTTTATTTATTTGACAGAGAGAAACACAGCAAGAGAGGGAACACAAGCAAGGGGAGTGAGAGAGGGAAAAGCAGGCTTCCCGCCAAGCAGGGAGCCCGATGTGGGACTCGTTCCTGGGGCTCTGGGATCATGACCTGAGCCAAGGCAAACACTTAAGGACTGAGCCACCCAGGTGCCCCAATTATATTAGTTTTTCATTCAGATCTCATTATATTTTCCATAAATAATAATTTCCTCCTTTCCAATTTTCATACTTCTTTTATTTGTTGTTATTTTCATTTCTATTTGCATACACAAGCATTTCCAAAACTATGCTAAATAGGAAGAATGACATTAGGTATCGTTTTATTTCATCCGACTTCATCTAATCCAGTGTGTCTTTGGTCAACTGGGGACTAGAGTTTGCTACTCAAGCCCCCGACTTCACTCATGTTCAAGATGGATACATGTATTCCTAAAGTCTAAGATTTTGTTTTTTTAAATCATAATGTTAAATCTTATCAAATACAGATTCAACAACTATGAAAATAATGTTTTCCCCTTAATCTACTAATATGATGAATTATGTTAATAGATTTTGTAATGTTGTACTATACTTGCTTTCCTAGAATAAATACTACTTAGTCATGGTGAATTATTCATTGAATATACTGCGGGGTTTGTATTTCTAATATATTATTTAAGATCTTTGCTTTATGTATAAAAGAGAATTTAAGTTTTTTGTTTGTTTTTACTCTGTGCCATCGCTTTCAAGTTTTGCCTATTAGGCTTACACTATCCATGTAAAAATAAAATTACTACAAGGGTCTTCTTGTTCCTGTGTTTTGTAATGTTTAAATAATATCAGCATTATTTATCTCTAAAGGACCAAAATACTGATGAAACCAATCAGGCTGACATCTTTCCTGGGGCTCCTTCTTCAGACAATGTCTTTATTTACAGTTACTGTTACTTTCTGTCTTCTTATGTGTCAATTTGGAAATTCGTCACAAAATTATATATTTTAATGTGACTTTGAAGTTTAAAAGCCTAGAATCTTACAAAGTATTTTTGTATAATTGGCTTAATTTGCTTATACTTGTCATTGCTTAATTTGTACATGTTTATTTTTTATAATTAGATTACATAATCTTTTGTCTATACTCTTATTTTTTACAAAATAAGTTCTTAGAATTTAATATAAAGTATATTCAGTTTTTCTTTTAAGATCAGGATATCTTTTTTTAGATTTTATTAATTTATTTATTTATTGAGGGGAAGGACACAGACCAAGGGAGAGGAATAAACAGACTCCACACTGAGTATGGAACCTGAGGTTGGGTTCGAGCCCATAACCCTGAGATGACCTGAGCCAAAACCAAGAGTCAGACTCCCAACCTACTGAACCACCTAAGCACCCCTACTCTGTTTTCTAACTTATAAAATTGTCTTTTAATATTTGTTAAATTGTTCTTATTCCATCGTATTTGTTTTCTTTTCTTTTCCATTTATCTTGAGCGGCTCATTTATTTTCTTCCTTCTTAAAGAATTTTTTTAAATGTGTATAAGTGTTGTAGTCTTGAATTTTTGCATGCTTTCAAATGAATGACAACTTGGCTAGGTATAGAATTGGGGGACATAACCTTTCCCATGGAACTCCTCTAATCATTGCTTCATTATCTTCTCACATCTAACATTGCAAAGAAATCTGAGGGCCATTCAGATTTACCTTTTCCTTTTTAAATACCTCTTTTAATTGTTGATTAGTTAATCATTATTGTTTTAATGCCATGATATATTTAGAATTTTTCATGATCCTTGAAATTAGACACGTTCATTCTTAATTAAGTTTCCCTTGTACCCTTGAATCCTTTCCACAAAAAGTCCATCTATCACTACCTACCGGGTTGGTTTTTGTTATTCCACCCATCTCTAGTGTGAAAACAAAAGCTGCATTCTGAGCCTGTGGAGGGCTGGAAAGTTAGATCATAAACACTTGGGAAGTCCCCTGAATAATCGTCATTCTGTCAATACCCTGACTTATCAGCCAGCCACTTGGGATCACATTTTAAGGGCAAATTTGCCATAACAATTCTAATAGTATAACAGTTAATTACATCCACACAACAGTTCTCCTAAAAAACTGAAATAAGAAAGGAAACAAGAGGAAGACACTTGCAAGATAATTCTAAACTCAGCATCGTAGTTGATCTCTAACCAAGATTCTGAGTACCAGAGAGGCACTAACAGCATTTTTGTTTCCTTTATTCATAGTCACATGATCATCATCATCATCATCATCATCATCATCATCATGACTGGTTTAGGAAACCAACTTCATGATTTCTTGTCCTTCTAGCTGAGTTTCAATTTCATTCATGGCATTTGACTTTTATTTTCTTCTTTTACACTTTTGGGGGAAATCAGAGGATAGAGCTTTATGTGTGTGTATGCATGGGTGTGTCAGCAAGAAGGGTTAGTGAAGAAAGAAAGCATTTTCCATGGAGGAAAAAGAAAAAGAGTTCCCCTTGAATAATAGGAAATAAATACACCTTTTCTAAACATCTAGTTACCCATGCCTTAATCACAGAAAAGAACTAGAGGCAACAGGATTTAGGAAATTGAGAAGATAAACAACACATAAGCAGTCTTGGGGGTACGGGGCAGTGGGGTAGGGGTGGGAAGGTGGCCAATCTGATCTGATTGTAACCAAATCAACCATCTTTGGTGAGGAGAAATAAGAAAAACAGTTAAGTCTTATAGCATCAACATTTTTCAGGTACTAAGTATGTAATAATAAAAATACAGTAATGGGGATTGGTGGTACCATGCAGAGAAACTACCTTTTTTAGGAGTTAATTAATTAACATTCATTTTGCTCCTACTAGAATTGCTTTAAATATGCCAATGAATAAACACTCACTGTTTTGTCCTTTTAATAACAATCCCATTAATATCACTTTCTTCCCAGGAAAGGAATTCTTGATAACTCCAAGGACACATAATTTAGGTGTGAAATAAGGGGATCAGTGATTCTCTGAAATTATTTTATATTGCTTCATAACATCTGAGAAACAGAAAAGGCTCTACTAGGAGTGAAATGCTATGATAAGGATCTGGAGACTGAAAAATGAGACTAATCCCTTGGTTGAGTCATTACCTGTGTAGGCTGGTACATTTCACACACACTGATACTTCACATGAAAGCTCCTTGAAACTCCAGATCAATCCCATGAGTGCATACCATTATCTCAATATTATAGAGGTAGAAATTGAGAAGCAGAGAAATTATATATAGCCACAGAATAAATAGCAGTGATCTTCTCTTCAAAATATGTTGGAATAAAGAGATCATAATCTCAGACTCAAGGGATTAATTGACAGAATTATTGGGATTCAAATTATAAAATTAAACTGTATGACTCATAAATCAATTTCTAGATGAACTCTTGGCAATATAGTCATTCAACAACTTTTTAAAAAAATCTTTTAAGGGGTGCCTGGGTGGCTCCATTGATTAAGCATCTGCTTTCGGCTCAGGTCATGAGCCCAGAGTCCTGGGATCAAGCCCCACAGGCTCCTTGCTCAGGGAGAACCTGCTTCTCCTTCTCCCTGCTATTCCCCCTGCTTGTATACACTCTCCTGTCAAATAAATAAATAAAATCATCTAAAAGAATCTGTAAAAACCAAAACATCACTCTATTCTATAATTGCAACAAATATCACACACACACACACACACTCCTATTTTATATGAATTTAATCTGTTTAAAGTTACAACACATGGGAACACCTGGGTAGCTCAGTCAGCAGAGCATCTGTCTCTTGGTTTATGCTCCGGTCCTGATCTCAGGGTCCCAGGATCGAGCCCTGCATTGGATTCTGTGTAGGATTCTGCTTGGGTTCTGTCTCCTCTCTCCCTGGCCCTCCCACTCATGTGCTGGCTCTCTCTCTCCTCTCCCTCTCCCCTTCCCCCCCCCCCCCGCTTTCAAATAAAGAAGTCTTTTTTAAAAAGTTACAAAGTATGATTTAAAGTTTTATAAAGCAGTGGACTGAGGCTTTCTAATGCTCACAGTGACTCTAGGTTCTGGTCTTACATACCCAATGGGCAAGCTTCATGCACAGTTTGTGCTTTGACATCTGAAACTATCACCATCTGAAGTTACTGGAGATGAGATGAAACTAAGACATTCCAGCAACCATGTGATTAAGTTGGGAAGTCAATGCTGTGCCTTCAAACATGCTGACGGCAACACTATGAGAGCCTGGGCTCCCACCTTACAGCCACGCCTCTTCCAAATCTAGCCCTACGTGCTAAAGAATATTTTGTTATTATTTAAGCCATCTCATTTTGAGGAAATTGGTTATGCAGCAATAGATGTCTAGTAATGTTGGTTGAAAACTGTGCATTGCAGATAATACACTGTAACAGGTCTGGATTTGGCCATGTTCTCTGGAAAATGATTGGCTTTCTCTTGTTAGGAAGTTATTTTGCCTAGAATGTTACCGCGTACATCATCTTCTCCCACTACATGCAGCTGTATATATCTATTTCCTGTTCCTATGTCCTCCCACTGCTGAATTTTTGATCCTGAATCCTGAATCCCACGGGTACCCCTTTGCCTATGAAATTGGACAGTCAGCCAAGGATTTGAATAGAAACAGATTTCACCCTTTTGTAGTTCCCTTGCTTCTAGGGATTCCCTGCATTTCTAGCTGGTCTGTCAGCCTTTGGCTCTATATTCTGACCCTTTAATAGGTCTGCCTCTCCAGCTGTGCATGGTTGGGAAATATACTCAAGAAAAGCAAGGAACTCACAGATCTGGCTTCATAAAAATTTATCTTTCAAGAATAGATTTATCTCTCCTTTCTGCCTGCTTTTCTGCCATGCTCCCTGCAAGTCTCCCCCAAGGCATGTCTAGTTACAGTCAGCCACATATTGAGGCATTTTATGCTCTAAATCTTGGTTTCATTTCTTCAGCATTCCTGTGCTGCCAGGATTTCTCCTTAAAATTCCAGTTTTGTTCCTTTCATGTTTTAGTGAAACTTAGGAGGCTGTGGAGGACACCATCACCATTTTCCACAACCACAGCCATGGGGGATGATGGGTTAGGCTCTTGGTCGATAAGGTTGTGAACTCAATTCCCAGACCTTTCTATCCTTTCTGTCACACAACCTCTGTTTTCTTCTTTTTTGAGACCAAATTCTGCCCAGTTGTCTCTGCTTGGGATGACTTTCAGCTTTTGCTTTTTATTTTATTCCGTTGTAATCACTGTTACTCACCAGGAGTTTGCACAAACACTCTGATATTTCATTATTAACAGATATGATCCCCAAAGCCCATTTTTAAAGACTTCCTTTTTATTTTTAATGTGGCACCTTCAGACATTGCAAGAGATTTTACATTGAGTGCTTGGAGATATCTCAGGAAGACAGCCACCAGTAATTTTCCCAGCAAAATGGTAAGAAATATATTGCAAACCTTCCATAACTAAGAACAGAGTTCAGATGAATGATAATTTTGATAGAAATATAATATCTGTAAGAATTTATTCTGCTAAGAGTCTGCTTCACTGGAGTGAATATTAAGGTAACTACTTGTATTAGTCATGTATTGCTGTTCAACAAGTTACCACAAAATGAGCAACTTAAAACAGCACCTGTTTAGGACGGCTCCCCTTTCTCCACATCCTCGCCAACACTTGTTGTTACCTGCCTTGTTAATTTTTGCAATTCTAACTGGTATAAAGCGGTATCTCGATGTGGTTTTGATTTGAATTTCCCTGATGGCTAATGATGATGAACATGTTTTCACGTGTCTGCTAGCCATTTGTATGTCTTCTTTGGAGAAGTGTCTGTTCATGTCTTCTGCCCATGCAAGCTGGTACAGTCACTTTGGAAAACAGTATGGAATTTCCTGAAAAACTTAAAAATAGAGCTACATTATGACCCAGGAATCGCACAACTGGGTATTTACTCCCCCTCCAAAAGAGTGAAAAGAGAAGGGCCACAAGCACCACAATGTTCATGGAAGCAATGTTCATAATAACCAAACTGTGGAAAAAAACTAAGATGCCCTTCAACAGACAAATGGATAAGGAAGATGTGGTCCATATATACGATGGAATACTACTCAGCCATCAGAACGGATGAATACCAACCATTTACACTGATGTGGATGGAACTAGATGGGATTATGCTAAGTGAAATGAGTCAAGCAGAGAAAGACAATTATCATATGGTTTCACGCATATGAGGAGCATAAGGAATAGAACAGAGGACATTAGGGGAAGGAAGGGAAAACTAAAGGAGGGGGAAAATCAGAAGGGGAGACAAACCATGAGAGACTATGTGTTCCAGGAAACAATCTGAGGGTTTCAGAGGAGAGAGGGGTGGGCAGATGAAGTAGCCTGGTGATGGGTATTAAGGAAGGCATGTGTTGTGATGAGCATTGGGTGTTAGGTGAAAGCAATGAATCATGGAACACTACATCAAAAACTAATGATGTATTGTATAGTGAGTAACATAACATAACAAAAACAAGCATCTGTTTACTCACTTAGGGTTCTAAGGGTCATAAAACCAGCCTGGCATGACTGGGGGGTCTCTATTCAACATATCATAGGCTGAAACCATGTTGCTGGCCTGGCTAGGTGCTCATTTAGAGGTTCTAGAGAAAAACTGCTTCCAAGCTCATTCAAAGAATTGGCATAATTCAATTCCTTATGGTTGTAGGGCTGAGTTCCCCATCTCCTTGCTGGCTATCAGTTAGAGGACTTTCTCATGTGACCCTTCCATTTTTAAGCCAGCACCAACACATCCAATGCACCTTGTGCCTCGAGTCTCTCTGATTTCCTCTTCTGCCACCAACCAGAGAAAATTTTTGCTGATACTAGATCAGGTCCACCTGGCTAATCTCCTTATCTTAAAGACAACTGTGCCATGTAACATGTCATAATCTCAGTAGTAGTAGCTCATTATATTCACAGGTTCTAGAGATTAAATCATAGAATCTTGAGATTCATTTTCAAAATTATTCCTACTAACATCTCATTATAAAAATGTCTCTTTGGGGGCTCCTGGGTGCTCAGTTGGTTAAGCTACTCCCTTCAGCTCAGGTCATGATCCTGGAGTCCTGAGATCGAGTCCCACATCAGGCTTCCAGCTCCCTGGGGAGTCTGCTTCTCCCTCTGACCTTCTCCCCTCTCATGCTCTCTCTCACTCACTCTCTCAAATAAATAAAATTTTTTAAAAAGTCTATTTTTCTGCACCCATATGCACCCAAGCCCTTGGGGGTCACCAGGAAAACACAGAACGTCTTTACAACTTATCCACTTGGGGCCTTACCTGTCAAATCCTATTATTAATCAATAGCCAGTGTGTTCTCTATTAAGTCAGCAAGCCAAGAGAATACAGTTAGACCACCTCCTTCCATTACACACACACACACACACACACACACACACACACACACACACACACAGAAACTTGCCTATGCTTTAACATAGGAATGGTATAGTATTCATGGCGGGTACTCATACATACATTGCATTTTGGGAACTAGAGGATTAATTTGCATTCCAAACTGTGAAAAGAAGTAACCAATTTATACATGGAAAGTGATTCATATGCCATGTTCACTGCAGCTTCATTTATAATAATGAAAAAAGTGTTTAACAACAATAGAGTGCAAAGTAAATTATAGCACTTCCACAAGATACAGTCATTTATTTATTCTTTCAGCCTTTCAACAAATATTTATTGTTTCTCTGTCAGGTGCCAGGTACCATTAGGTGATAGGGATACAACAACGTTGCAAAAGAGACTTGGTTCCTATTTTTGTGGAATTTATACTCCAGCTGGGAAGGAGAGACATTAATCAAATAATCACAGAAACTCATGTAAAATTGCAACCTCTGAAGGGTACAGCCATTTAAAATGATGGTTTTAATTTAAAAGTTGAAAAAAGGAGAGAACTGCCTATGATGTAATGTTAAGATAAATAAGAAGACTATGTAATTGTTTGCATGGAAAGATACTAATAATATAACATAAACTTTACAAGGAAAAAAGACTGGAAGGAAACAAACTAAATGTTAATATCATTGGTCTTCTTTATATTTATATGTAGCCCCCAAATTACATAATTTTCATATATTACTTTTAAAAATAGAAAAATTAAACTCTATTACAAAAATAAAATCATTTCATTCTATCTATCCCTGTAATCAGATGCTTAAATTCAACATGATCTGGGCCAGATTTTCACATCTTCTTTGTTTGAATTTTGTGGTTTAGGCTGAACTAATTGAAAACATAAAAATAAATGTAAAACTACTCAGTTATCACTTGGCAAATTCCCACTCTTTACATAGACTTGCAGATGTTACTCAATATTCCAAGTGCCTTTGAAAATTTTTCAGCAATGATTAGGCTCATAACATATCATATTACTGTTCCTCCACTGTTTCCCCCTCCCCCACCTCCATGGCCAAGGACATCTTCCCTTCCTATCATAATATCACTGCTTATAGAGGATTTGCTGTATTAGATCGTCACATATGTTGACTCCAATCTCTACAGTACGACTGCACAGCAGCATACACTGATACCTTCCTGGGACAGGTGAGGTCTCAGAATGCTCGAATTACTTATTATATGATAGACACCGGGGGTAGGATTTGAACCCAGGACCGTTTGACTCCCAGAACCATGCTCTTTTCAGTACTCTGGTAAGCAGAATTCTAAGCCAGCCCCAAGAGTCTGCCTGTCTCCCTCCCTCTGCTCCTCCCTGGGCTCACACTCTTTCTCTCTCTGTTTCTCTCTCTCTCTCTTAAATAAATAAATAAATAAATAAATAAATAAATGAATGAATAAAATATTTTTTTAAGAAAATCAAGCTAAGAAGTTCTCTTCCCAATCATCCCTGCCTTCCTTTGTACCCTTTTTTTTAAAATTTGATTTATTTATTTGAGAGAGAGTGCACATGTGAGTTAGGGAAGGGGCAGAGGGAGAGAAACTTCAAGCAGACTCCCCACTGATCATGGTGCTCTTCTCAGGGCTTGATATCATAACCTATGAATGGAATCCAAGAGTTGGGCGCTCAACCCATTGAGCTGCCCAGGGACCCCTCCTTTCCATCATTTATAATGTCTCTAATCTGAGGGATCCAAGTATAAGCCAGCAGGAGGCATACACAGGCCCTCCAGCCCAGAACTGTCATGGACTCCTACAAGATCAAGCTGAGTTCAAATACATACACCAGGTTC
This sequence comes from Spilogale gracilis, assembly GCA_004023965.1. Classification (NCBI taxonomy): domain Eukaryota; kingdom Metazoa; phylum Chordata; class Mammalia; order Carnivora; family Mephitidae; genus Spilogale; species Spilogale gracilis. The sequence goes on from PITA01015304.1 coordinate 46,092, forward strand.
CAATGTTGGGAACCTCTCCTGGTTTCAGTTCCAACCATTGGGCATGGTGAGAATGAGAATGGGAGAATTGGAGTGGCCATTTCCCAAAAGATCCATTTAAAGGCTAATACTTTACAAGGGAGGTTGATGTCGTGGAGATACTTAATATAAACTCATGTGAAATATATTTTGATGTCAGGGAGAATGTTAATCAAGATGGTTGTGACTAGTGATGGTCCAAACCATTCTACTAGGGCAGATGATTCCCCACATTCCAAGAGATTTCAGAAGAGCCAAAAATGTCTAAGGATTCCAAAATACCTTGGGCCTCACTGGCCAACACTTAAAATTCATTTGCTGTGCTCTAATTCTTTGGTTTAGGGGTCTGTGTTTGTTAAAATAGAGGCATCCCTGGAGGCGATTCCTCAGTTTAAACTTTCATCAATCAACAGCCAGAAGCAAACTTCACACCCTCTCTTGTGAACCATGTGATCATAAAAGGAATAAGAAATGAGAAAATGCTAAGATGCTGAAGAGTAAACACAGGACAGCAAACATGTACAGACTGGATATTCAAGGTGTTAGACTCCAAAGGTAAACACTCCCTTTGTTAGAAGCATCTGGGGACCTGAGCACTTTATGTCCTTAAAAATAACGTTCACCCTGCTGCAGAAAAAATGTCTCACTGAAACGGGAGGATCATATTTTTTTTTAATTTTAATTTTTATTTTTTTTCAGTGTTCCAAGATTCATTGCCCATTCCTGACACCCAGTGCTCCATGCAATAGGTGCCCTCAGTACCCACCACCAGGCTCTCCCATCCCCCCACCCCCTCCCTCCAAGTCCCTCAGTTTGTTTCTGTGTCCAAAGTCTCTCTTGTTTTGTTTCTCTCCCTGAATTACCCTACTTCCCATTTACTTTCCTTCTCCTACTCTCCTCTATATTACCCCTTATGCACTGCCAGTAAGTGAAACCATGTGATACTTGACTTTCTCTACTTGGCTTATTTCACTCAGAATAATCTCTTCCAATCCAGTCCATGTTGCTACAAAAGTTGGATATTCATCCTTTCTGATGGAGGCATAGTATTCCATTGTATATATGTACCACATCTTCTTTATCCATTCATCTGTTGATGGGCGCCTTGGCTCTTTCCACAGTTTGGCAATTGTAGCCATTGCTGCAATGAACATTGGGGTACATATGGCCCTTCTTTTCACTACATCTGTAACTTTGGGGGGCATCTCATTACGTGACTTCAGGCTTTATTACAAAGCTGTGATTACCAAGACAGCATGGTACTGGCACAAAACCAGAAATATAGACCAATGGAACAGCATAGAGAGTCCAGATATGGACCCACAAATCCATGGGAAAATCATCTTTGACAAAGCAGGAAAAAATATCCAGTGGAAAAAAGACAGTCTCTTCAATAAATGGTGCTGGGAAAATTGGACAGCTACATATAGAAGAATGAAACTAGACCTTTCTCTTACACCACACACGAAGGCAAACTTGAAATGGATGAAAGACCTCAACGTGAGGCAGGAATCCATCAACATCCTGGAAGAGAACATAGGCAGTAACCTCTTTGACATCGGCCACAGCAACTTCTTTCAAGACATGTCTCCAAAGGCAAAGGAGACAAAAGCGAAAATGAACTTCTGGGACTTCATCAAAATAAAAAGCTTCTGTACAGCAAAGGAAACAGTCAACAAAACAAAGAGGCAACCCACAGAATGGGAGAGGATATTTGCAAATGACACTACAGACAAAGAGCTGGTATCCAAGATTTATAAAGAACTACTCAAACTCAACATCCAAAAAAGAAGATGAACACATAAAAAAATGGGCAAGAGACATGAAGAGGCACTTCTCCATAGAAGATATAGAAATGGCTAACAGACACATGAAAAAATGTTCAGCGTCCGTCACTAGCTATCAGGAAAATCCTGATAGGAATTTCTGTCTGTCTTATCTCTCTCCAATTCAAACTTTATCTTTGTCACTAACTTCACTCACAGAATAGGAGGTATAAACCCCAGTCCCAAAATCACATTTGGAAGATGAAATTGGCGAGAAGTATCTTCAAACAAATGACGAGAGCCTTGATAAAGCAAAACTCACTATTTGGTAAGTGGGGTGGAGGTGGGGGATTTACGTATGTCTGCACCAAGCTGAAGGCATACAAGAAGTGACCAGAAGATGAGTAGGCACCTTCTTCAAAGCACAGATACAAGTGAGGCTCCACGCAAGCTAGGCGAGCTATTCCCCTAACGCAGCCTGCAGCATGTGGCGGACGCCTCTGCTTCACTGGGGCACGGGCAGTCCCGTGATGCTGTGGCTGTGGTATTGCCCGTCTCCATATCACTGGTGGCTTACAAAGCAAGCTCAGAAAGCAAGTGGCCTCAGGAATCTGCCATCATAAGGAGCACAGTTCTAGGGGCCTAGGTTGCCCAGTGGCTTAAGCATCTGCCTTCGGCTCAGGTCATGATCTCGGGGTCCTGGGATGGAGCCCCACATCTGGCTCTCTGCTCAGAGGGGACTCTGCTTCTCCCTCTCCCTCTGCTGCTCCCCCTACTTGTGCTCTCTCATTCAAGCTCTCTCTTAAATAAATAAAATCTTTAAAAAAAAAAAAAAGAGCACAGCTCTAATTGCCCTCCCTTCTCTCTCCTTCTCAGGATCTATTCCCTTTGGCCCTGAAATCCAAAACAGTGGATGCCAATCTCTTTTATGAACAGCAAAACTTGATTTCTCCAAGAGAGAATAAAATATCAAACATACACTTGTTCACCTTGCACTGGAGAGGAGGGGAGAATGGGTGTGCTAGAGTAATCCTACCTAAAGGCAGCCCAAGAATATCCTTGGCACCTCTTTCTGGAAAAGACAGAGAGTCACAAATTTAATCTCTGACAGAGGCGATGCTGCACTAGAGTTTTACAGGATTCTGCACAGTGAATATATAGCTCAGAACTGGGTAAAAGTGGACCTCGCAGAATACCTAGGCTTGCATTCCCTCCATCAGCCATCCAGTCACAGGGCTTGCATATGCCAAGCATTATGCTAGTTACTAAACATCCAGAGATAAACAGGAGTTGTCTCTATAGGGAGGGGAACCAACCACTAGCAAATGTCACATTGTGGGAAGATACTCCAACAGACACAAAGTACATTGCCTGTGTAACAGGGGATGCAAAGTAGCAAATAGTCCCCTTCCCCCCAACCCCGGGGCTTTGAGGTCCCAAGTTAAACCTCTAGGGTTACATGTATTAGAATGTAAACCTTTCTCAGAAGCAGCCAAAGACCAGGCTTCACATGCCTCCTCTTCTGTGGCTTAGCTCCCAGTCCTATCAGCAGCTAAAGGAATATTTTTGATTGATTGCTTGATTGATGTAAAATCCTTATCAGTGAGGTTGTTAACTCAGACTACTGAAATGTGCAAGTTTGAGTTAAATATACACAGACATCATATCCCCAAATACACAATGTAACAGCCGCGTTGAGTCATAACAGAGAGGGAGAAAAGATACGTTTCAATGGAGCCTTGGCAGGAGCAAAGGAAACAGTTTAGGGGGAGCGATAAGAGGGCTGTCATGTTCTCAATGGCAGCAGCTTCAAAAGAGAAGACTTTTGCATTTATGAGGATTTGATTAGCCAGAGAGATAAGATAAAAACTGGTAAGGGAAATCAAAGAGAAATAAAACTCTTGAGATAGCTTGAGAAATCAGGTTATTTGGCAATCAGTCAGTCAGTTGTGTTCTATTAAAAATAAACTCCTCAAAACCAAGATTTCCAAGTTGACATAATCTGCATCCTTCATAACAAAGATAAAGAATTTAAAAACCAAGGGTACTGGACTAAACCCTATTTAGAAAAAAAAAAAAAACCCAAAGCATTAATCCAAGCTATAGAAGAGTTATTTTACAACTATAAGATTGGGGAGAAACTTGTAAAAGGATGTAAGACTTATTGCAGACCAGACTTCATCATCTAAAAATAATATAAATAATAAAATATATATAAATTCTCCAATTGTTTAAGGTTGAATCTGTTGACACTGCATTTTCCTCTCAGGAATTCCAACCCTGATATCTTAACAATAATGAATAAACCTAAAGTGGATGTCAAAACAAATAACAAGCTGATAGGGAGAGCTTTTTCCTTCCTCTCAACTGATGGGGCAATAGTGTGCTCTTTCGGACTATGAACGTCACAACCATGTGCACACACACACGCGCACACAGGTATAGACACATTTGAAAATCCATAAAGTAAATAGAAACGGAAGGAAAACTTCCAGACTCTTTCTATGAAGCCAGCATCACTCTAATCCCCAAACCAGGCAAAGACCCCATCAAAAAAGAGAACTTCAGACCAATATCGCTGATGAATACGGATGCCAAGATTCTCAACAAGATCCTTGCTAACAGGATCCAACAATACATTAAAAAGATTATCCACCATGACCAGGT
>PITA01015305.1:0-50572 GCA_004023965.1 Spilogale gracilis
GGGATTCCAATAATTCTGATATTGGAGCGTTTCATGGCATCATTTATTTCCCTTATTCTGTTTTCCTGGGATTTTAGCTGTTTGCTCCAAGACTTCTCTTGCTCCTCCTTCTTAATCCATCTGTCTTCTAAATCACTGATATGATCTTCAGCTTCACTTACTCTGGCTGTTAGCATATTTAAATTAGATTGCATCTCATCTATAGCCTTTCTAACTTCAGCTTTCACTTCGGTTACTATGGCTTCCACTTTGAGACTAATGTTATTTTCTAAATTAGCCATGGCTTGGATGATTGCTGCCCTGAATTCCATTTCTGTCATATTGGTTATGTTCATTTCCAGTAATTCTGTGACTGGGGTTTTAGTCTTGGGGTTCTTCTTCTGTTGGGTGTTCCTCCTCCAAGTCATTGTGGCGAGGAGTGGTTTAGAATATGTATAGCTAAATATATCAGCCCCTAACTAGGTGGATTGGTCACTGGAAGGTTTTGAAGCAACCAGAATTCACCACCAAATAGGGAGGAGAAAGAACAAAGAAAATGGAAGAGAGGAAGCAAGAAAAGACACCCTTGCCAGAGTGGGGCCCAGTGGTAGGATTTATATGGTACAAAACTGTTACAGGGTAAAGAAAAGGGTTACCAAGGGTAAATGAAGAGATCAAAAAGCGAAGCCCAAACTATATGACCCCCAAGACCAGTATTTATATAATACAAAAGCAAAGACAATTACACAGAAACACTGACAGACTAGAATGGGAAGGTGAGGGCAGACACTCCTTGTGGGCAAGGAATGCATTTCAGATGCTCCTGAGTTTGTCTTGTTATTATTATTGGAGGAGCCAACTTTCTAAAGATATAGGGAGATTAGAACTGGTTGTATATAGGGATAGTATTGAATAGGGATTTGGGATTGACTTGAAGCTTGTAACTACATGTATATGTAAAAGAGAGAATAAAGGAAAGAAGAGAGAAGAAAGGGAAAAACAAAGAAAACAAACAGGGAAATGAGAGGCAACAACAACAGCAGAAAATACAGAAGTGTGTTTGAATAAATTTCAAGGTAAAAAAATTAAAAGAAATTTTAAAAAATTTAAAAAATGTTATAGGGTGTTGTATTGAGTATTATGTTGTGATAAAAAGGGTTTAAAACTGAAAGAAGAAAAACCATGAGAATGTATTTTTATGTTTAAAATGGAAGCTTTAAAAGTAAAAATAGAAAAAAGTTTTAGAAAAAGGAAATATGGTAGAAAACTGTATCAATGAAGTGTAGAGCTTTTGGTACTTGTAGTCAGTACCCGGAGTTTAATAAATTGCCTTTCCCCCCGATGTTGGAGTTTTACAGTTTGAGTATTGTCCTCTTGAGCTTTTGGCTTGCCTTCTGGGGGCGGGGCCTGCCGTGCTATATTCCCTCCCTTCTACCTGGGCTGCATCTCTCCGCCCCCTTGCTAGAGACTGGTCTCAATGGTAACCAGGTTGTCAGGTTACAGTTCTGGTGGCAGAGCTTTGTTCTTTTATGTCCTTTTTCAGCTGCTGAAGAAGTCAGGTCGGAGCAAGATGTCTGTGCCCAGACCTCCTTCCCAGAGAGAGCCTCTACACAGAGAGAGGCGCAGCCTGTCACAGCCAGGCAGGTGCAGATGCTGGATTGATTTCTGCCCACGCCCCCGCTTGTCGCTTCACTCCCGCAACTCAAAATCACTTCTTTTGGATCACGCGACCTTGTTTGTGCGAGGGGACCTCCTCAGGTCCCGCGCAGACAGCCTCAGGTCCCGCGCGGACAGCCTCAGGTCCCAGGCTCCTCAGCTCTTCAGGAAATACCCTCTGGATCTGGCTACTCAGAGGTCTTCAGCAAGTCTGCAAAATCGCCTTCCCTGGGGGGTTCGTGCCCAGTCTACAGGGTGGAGAGAAGTGGAAGGGAAAAGCATCGGAGGAAAGGGGAAAAAAGAACGAAAGAAAAAAAAAAGAGAGAGAGAGAAAGCAGTGGAAAAATAGACTCCATGTCAGCCGCTCTCACTGAGATCCCCCGTGCCGCACAGGGCACTCCTGCTCTCCGCGAAACCCCGCTCCTCTGGCTTAAGCAGTGGGGGGATAGATTCCGAACCCAGCCTCTCTAAGTTCCCACGAGCTGCGGGGCACTTCCTCTTCCTGCGGATTTCCGTCTCCCCGCTGTCACGGTGGAAAAACTGTCTTTGCACCTCACGGGGCACTCTCTGTCCTTGTGGGTCCCTGCTCCCCGCTGCTGTGGCAAAAAAACAGACTCCGGCGCCGCCGGCTCTGCTGTGTTCCTGGTTCTGTTTCTCCCTGAATCAGACCGTAATCTGCTGTTATTCCCGAGGCACAAAGCACTTTTGTGCTGGGGTGTTTGTTTTCAATGGTTCAGTTCTGCGGGCTTCCTCCCCCACACCCCTGTCTCTGGGGGTAAGCCTCTGGTCGCTCTCACTTGTTTCTACCTTTTTGCTGATAGTCTTTGTCTCCCGTGGTGATCCAGAAGCGCGAAATATCACATTTCAGACTGATTTCATGGGTGCTCACAGTGGTCCTATAGTGCTTTTTGCTCACTTCAGGGAACTCCCCGAAATGCAGTCACCTGGCCTTCCGCCATCTTGAAATGCCACATCTTTATTTTTTATTGGGTCATATTATTAAATTATCTAATTGGTTTTAAAATTTTAGTCAATTCCCTTCTGTTTCCTAAGTCAGTAAGTATCATGTTTAAGTTATGATAAATGTGTCTATTTCTAATTTTTTTCTGATGTATACGCTCATTCCCTAGCTAAAAATTCAGAACACTGTAAACTATATTGGTAGTACTCATAATTATTTTATTCTTTACTTTAATGAGACTTGAACTTTATTTTACATTGAATTTAGCTCCAGTGGAGAGAAAAATTAGCAGGTTAAGGAAGCATCTTCCTATACCTAATATATAATATGTTTAAAAATTAAGAATGAGGTTGGACACCCAGGTGGCTCAATTAGTTAAGCATCTAAATCTTGGTTTTGATTCAGGTCACGATCTTGTGGTTGTGGGATTGAGTCTCATGTTGAGCTCTTTGTTCAGCTGGGAGGCTGCTTCAGATTCTCTCTCCCTCTTCCTCCCACTCACTGCCTCTCCTCTTTTCTCAAATAAATAAATAAAATCTTTTAAAAAATTAAGAATAATGTCAAAATTTGTAGGATGACTTTACAGAAACCATGGAGGCATTTTCTTTGTATTTCATGTGTTTTTGAGATGCATTATAATAGCAATTTTGTAAGTGAAACTATTTTGGAAAGAAAACCTGCCCGATGGGATGAACATGAGTTCTAGAGTTAGATATATAAACTCAAGTTACAATAATAGTTGAATGTTTAATCTAAACTTGCTCCTTTCATTTAGGCAATGTTATCTAAGTATTTTGGTATGATTTCAAAGCTTATTAAAGTTAGTTACCTTTAATGTTCCCTCTGACTTGAGGTAGATCATATATTATGAGCATTATCTATTCATTTAGCATGGAAGAAAAGTTCTCTGTCCAACCATATGGGTGTGGATGAAAAGCTTGGGGAAAGAATTTAAAGTAGGAAGAGGAGAAGGAGGAATTGTGGCATTTGGGGATGGAGGACGATAGGCCTGCAGAAAAGAAAAGAACAGTCATTTTAAAAGAACAGAAGTAAGTATACTGAGTAGTGACAAAAAAGGGACCAATATTCTTGGGGAAGGCTCATGACTGGGGGCTGATGAACAGAGAATTGCAGTGACATGGCTGAGTGGTCCAAGAAACGAAAATGGCCCAGGGACTTGAGTACCCATCTGCAATGATGTTCTTTATAATGTAAGTGAAATTATTCCTCTACTGCACTGATACTAAAAATGATGTTTCAACAAAATATTTAGTAACAGAGGAAGAAGTTCTCAGTAAAATTTTATGTGAACAAGAGGAAATCACATAACTATGTGTAATTAGGACTTTAAAGGGCTCGTATTTGTATCATTTGCTTATCTGCCTATTCTATTCTATTCTATTCTATTCTATTCTATTCTATTCTATTCTATTCTATTCTATTCTTCTTTTAGTTTTTTGCTTATCTGCCTGTTTTAAAGATTCTACAGTGACCATGTTTAACTTGTATCACAGGAAAACACAATACGAGCTCTTCAGGTAATGCCCTCTGGATCTGGCTACACAGAGGTCTTCAGCAATCCTAGCAAAAGCCATCTCTGTAGTGATGGTGCCCACAGGCAGGAGGCAGCCAGCCAAGGAGTGAAGGTTTGGTGTGAAAAAGCAAATGTTAATTATGCACTGCTGTGTTAGAGTCCTGCCCATGAAGGAAAGGACACAAACAGACTACTAACCAGAGAAACACGCAAAGGTAAGAATTTGATTGTTTTTATTATTATTTTTAAAGATTTTATTTATTTATTTGACAGACAGAGAGAGATCACAAGTAGGCAGAGAGGCAGGCAGAGAGAGAGGGGAGGAAGCAAGCTCCCCACTGAGCAGAGTCCGATGTGGGACTCAATCCCACGACCCTGAGATCATGACTGGAGCCAAAGGCAGAGGCTTTAACCCTCTGAGCCACCCAGGCACCCCAGAATTTGATTGTTTAAATGGAAGTATTTTGCATGATAAATAATACAGCAGAAAGTGTCCAGGTGAGAGACAGACATTAAAAATACCTGTGACAAAGGGTAAAGAACACCATATTCCTGATAAAATGAGAGTGGATAGACTTCAACACATGGGTAAAAATTCCTTTGTCCCAAGAGAAAAGGCAGATAGATGTGGGGAACAGAAGGAAGATGTTCTTTCTGCCAGATTATCCTCTCTTTCAAGTGAGAGTCCAGGGTCATCTTCTGAGGGTTAGTGGAGATAATGAAGTCAGTGGTGTTTGGAGAGGAGAGACCATTTGGAGTATGTCTTGTGAGGAATACTGAGAAATACAGTGGAATTGTGCTGGTACCATGAGGAGAGATCTGCAGCTGATGTTTGAGAATTTATCATAGAAACAATCTGCTTCATGGGTCCATCTTCTCTGGCAGTAACCTGCCCCTGGGGTCCAGGCAAGTGCACTATCAGAAAGTGGATGGGTGTGTTCAGCTGCTAGATTGTAAAATAAGATCAGTAAGTACATACCCTGGAGCTTCTTTGGAAATTAAATGAAATAATGCTGACTTGAGTGCTTAGATTACTGTCTGTCACCTCAAGAGTATGTGAGTTAATAGTTCAATAATGAATTGTGTTCCTGGGCCAGTGTTCTTACAAGCATGCACACAAACACACACTACTAAAATAAATATTTATAGATTAATAAAATAGGAATACTTATATGTATACATTTTATAAAGTAAGATTTCAGTGATACTTTAAATTTAGTATCCAGCTGCTTCTATCCCATTGATTCAAATCCCTAGTTTCCTCATTATAACATCCTTTATTCTTACTTTTGCATATTTTCATTTTATCTTCCTTCTCTCAGTTCTAGGACTAAGTTGTTTTATTCATTCTTTCTAGTAGTTTTAATTGTTAATCTAGTGATAGTTTTCTCCTGGTTTCTAATTCATTTCTTTGTATATCAATCTTGTTTTCTTCATCCTATTTTGTTTCAACTTTAGTTCTTGTAATGAATCCTTATGAATGAGACTATTTACTGATATACTTCATTGGATGATTGGTGTGATCTTTGAGTTATCTCTTTGATAATATCAGCTGAGTCTTTCCCAGTTTTAAAGAAGGCTTTTATCTATATTACTCATTTACTTGGCCTGTAGAGTTCATTCATGGCAGCACTATTTCAAAAGATGATATGCATATGTGTTCTGATTAGCAGCGTATTATAACGAATAAAGACAAATGCAAATCAGAACAAGGTATTTATCATGATTTTACCCAGAGATAGTTCTACTGATATTTTTGAGTATGTCTTTGGAGACTTTGGGAAACTAACACATTGATGGAGCTGGAAGCCAGATGCCAAGTGAGTTTGCAGTTCTATTTCCATGTTAATATTTTTGTGTACACTTAAACAGACATTTTAATGAAAACCACACAATGTATATCAGGAAACCTATACTTAATTTTATGGAAACCACACAATCTATATCAGGAAACCTATACTTAATTTTTGCTCTAGAAGTTTGTAAAAGCTTTTTGCTTAAACTTGGAATCTGATATTTACCTACCTTTTTTTTTTTTTTTTACTCCTATGTTTCTGTAGGCAGGCATTTTCACCTTCTGGTTGTAAATTAATATTTACTTAAAACTCATTCAGAGGGGTTGGTTGTACCGGACCTCCTCCTCCCACTCACTGATCAATGATTTTGTGATCAAGTGGTTCTTATTCTCTATTATCACTTTGAATTTGACACATTAGGAAACAGAATGAAAAGAAGTCAGTTAGCATCAGAGAACATGATTTTCTTTGCATTTTTTTTTTCTGGGTAATTGCTTTCAAAGGCTATGCTTGCAAATGTTGCCTGTCACTGTCTTCTACATCAAATGCTAAACTGTACTACAATTTTACAACTCTTTTTTTTTTTTTATTAACATACTACAGCGTTACCTTTCAACACCTCTTCTTTATTTTCACAAACTCACCATCTATCAGAATTGCAGGCAGGGGGCCTGAGTGTTGTGAGAACATGAGTCTTTGTGTGTAGCATTCTGTTTGTGGGTGTGTTAATGAAATATGGGCAGTTCAAGTTGGAAAGGGAACTATTTTCCTTTCTAAAGCTTATATTCCTTTAAACAATATTGAAACAAAATGTCAGAATATCTTCTGAGAGATAGTGATCATTATTTTTCTTTTAATTTTCTTTATTTTGTAGGGGAGGGAAAAAATTCCCTCTCCTATTTAGGTTTCTTGGCTGGGGTTATTAACATGTGTACTTCATGTGTACATGGGTGATGCTCAGGGAAAATGAGTAACCCCTTAAGGTGGCTTAGAATTCAGGCATAAATACCATCATCATAGGGAAAGGGGAAGGGATGTTGGCCTTTCAGGGGAGAGGAAATGGTTTTCAGGAAAGTTGAATGGGACCTTGTAAGAATGGTTGGGAGGTGTGATAGTTTGTGAGAAAGTATATATGGGTGTGATATTGACTTCTCTGTGACAAGTGTCATTCCTCCCTGGTTGATGACTCTCCTTAGAGGGGATTTATGACAGTTGGGTTCTTTTTGGATGATCTGTCTTTAGACAGATAAGGGAGTTCAGGGATAGCTTCTCCCTGCTTTGGTGTTTTTCAAGTGACTAAGGCTCAAAATAATCAGTGTACCAAAGTTGTATATTTTGGGACAGTATGTCCTGAACTCCTACAGTCTTGTTTTGGAGTGGCATATTCTGCTACCTCTCAATTTCTGAGTTCCAAACCTGTTGAGTGGGGATGGGGAATAGTGTGTAATGTAGAATGTTAATCCAACAAAATTGTTTTCTAATACAAAATTTAACTGTAAACCTGTTTATTTCTTGCTTTAAAACAAAACAATATTTTGTGGTAATAAATTTAACTTCCTGTGGAAATAAAATCAGGTGTTTAAAAGCAAAGCAAATATATTTTCCCATTCTGTAGGTTGTCTTTTAGTTTTGTTGATTGTTTCCTTTGTTGTGCAGAAGCTTTTTATTTTGATGAAGCCCCAGTAGCTTATTTTGCATTTGTTTTCCTCGACTCTGGAGACATATCAAGAAAGACTGTTGCTATGACTATGGTTAAAGAAGTTACTGCCTGTGTTCTCCTCTAGGTTTTTTATGGCTTCAGGTCTCACATTTAGGTCTTAATCCATGGGGAATTTATTTGTGTGTGTGTTATAAGAAAGTGGTCCAGTTTCATTCTTTGCATGTTTCTGTCCAGCTTTCCAACACCATTTGTTGAAAAGATCATTTTTTCCCATTGTATATTCTTTTCTGCTTTGCTGAAGATTAATTGATCATATAGTTGTGGGTTCATTTCTGCATTTTCTATTCTGTTCCACTATATGTGTCTATTTTTCATGGTGGTATCATACTATCTTGATAATTACAGCTCTGTAGTATATAGGTCAAAGTCTGGAATTGTGATGCCTCCAGCTTTGGTTTTCTTTTTCAATATTGCTTTGGCAATTTGGTGTCCTTTGTGCTTCCACTCACATTTTAGGATTGTTTGTCCTCTTGCTGTGAAAAATGCTGTTGGTATTTTTTAAACATTTTTTAAAAAGATTTTATTTATTAATTCTTTTTTAAAATATTTTATTTTTATTTATTTGACAGAGAGAGAGAGATCACAAGTAGGCAGAGAGGCAGGCAGAGAGAGTAGAGGAAGCAGGCTCCCTGCCCAGCAGAGAGCCCGACGCGGGCCTCGATCCCAGGACCCTGAGATCATGATCTGAGTCGAAGGCAGAGGCTTTAACCCACTGAGCCACCCAGGCGCCCCTTAAACATTTTTTTAGTTTAAATTAAATTAATTAACATATAGTATATTATTGGTTTCTGAGGTACAGGCCTGTGATTCATCAGTCTTATATAATACCGAGTGCTCATTACATCACATGTCCTCCTTAATGACATTTTGATAGAGATTGCCTTAAATTTAACAATATTTGTTCTTCCAGTCCATGAGCTAATATTACACTGTATGTTAAGTAACTGGAATTTACGTAAAAACTTCAAAAAAAAAATAAAGGCAAAGCAAATTTTTTTTTACAAGTGCTGGTAAATGTCTGATTAAAGCTAATAAAAATAAGACATTTTTGAGTTTAATGTGTACTTATTTTTTATTTTTTAAAGATTTTATTTATTTGTTGGAGAGAGAGATATCACACAAACAGGGGAAGCAGCAGGCAGAGGAAGAAGCAGGCTTCTCGTTGAGCAAGGAGCCTGATGTAGGATTTGATCCCAGGACCCTGGGATAATGATCTGAGCTGAAGGCAGACACTTAAACCAACTGAGCTACCCAGGTATCTCTCTATTTCATTTTTACAATTCCATGAAACTACAATTTGTACCTCCATGTGGACTGAATGACTTTTCTCTGCTACAGTTATTATTTATTAGCTGTTTGTATTTCTGGCAAATCTGTTTACTCGGTACCCCTTATGATGGGGAGCAGGTTGGGATGGTATTGATGACTTTGTTGTATTACGACTTCTATTTATAGTGCAAGCTCTACTAAATTATACCTGGTCTGAGCTAAATGAGATATTTAAAATTCCCTGAAAAAAAAGCTGCTAGCCAGTAAGACTGCATTGTTCCATGTCAGAAGAATGAAATGAGCCACTTCAGATAAAAATGCTGGCCACAGCAAGCAGGTACAGTGATGTGCTGTTGCCCACAGGGTCAGCATAACAGAGAAGTAAACTTCAGAATGTCTTCGGAATAGCTTAGACACACTGTGCTTGCAGGAACCAGAAAGGGAGAACAGAATCTGCAAGAGAAAAAATACCAGATTCTCCCATTCAGATTGAAATCCATCACAACTCAGGAAGTAGCACAGTAATTTGGTTCACATTTTATGAGATTAGGTGATTCAATCGTTTTATATTTCAGTGAAACCTTGGAAGTGTATCGTATCTAAAAAGATTTTTAAAATTATGTCACACCGTAATGAAGTGCTTAAAACAGTACTTATGAAGCATTGAGAACATGGCCCTCATCAAAGATAATTAGGCCACAATGAACATTTCAAGGTTCCAGTGAAGCAGTAGGAGGTGATAATTCCTGATTATGAAAGGTCTATCATAAATGTATAGCACAGTGTTACTATTGTAAAGATATGGTGAGAAGTGCCTTGGTGAGTACTTTTCTGCCATTTCTGATCAGGATACAAGGCATGGAATAATCTCAGGAAGCCCCAAATGCAGACAGATTTTTTTAATTAAATTTTTTATTTTAATGCTGGTATGGTTAACATACAGTGTTATATTAGTTTCAGGTGTACACTATAGTGACTTGACACTTTTGTCCATCACCCAGTGTTTGTCATGATAGGTGCTCCCCTTCATCCCCATCACCTGTTTCCCTCATCTCCCAACCCTCCCCTCTGGTAACAATCTCTTTGTTCTCTAGACTTAAGAGTCTGTTTCTTGGCTTTCCTCTCTCTCTATTCCTCTTTCTCTTCGCTTTTCTTTGTTTATTTCTTAAATTCTACATGTAAGTGAAATCATAGAGTATTCGCCTTTCTCTGACTGACTTATTTTGCTAGCATTATGCTCTAGATTCATCCATGTCATTGAAAATAGCATGATTTCATTTTTTTAAAAGACTTATTTATTTATTTATTTGACAGAGAGATCACAAGTAGGCAGAGAGGCAGGCAGAGAGAGAGGAGGAAGCAGGCTCCCTGCTGAGCAGAGAGCCGAATGTAGGCCTCAATCCCAGGACCCCGAGATCATGACCTGAGCCGAAGGCAGAGGCTTTAACCGACCAAGCCACCCAGGCACCCAGCATGGTTTCATTTTTATGGCTGAATAATATTCCATTGTGTATATATACCTTATTTTCTTTATCCATTTATTAATCAGTGGACACTTGGGCTGCTTCCACATCTTGGCTATTGTAAACAATGCTCATATAAACATAGGGATGCATGCATCACTTTGAATAAGTGTTTTGTACTTTTTGGGTAAATATCTAATAGTGTGATTGCTGGATCCTAGGGTAGGTCTATTTTCAACTTTTTGAGGAACCTCCATACTGTTTTCCACAGTGACTGCTTTAGTTTCTTTTCTTTAAGAGGGTTACTCTTTCTCCACACCCTCACCAATACTTGTCTCTTATGTTGTTGATTTTAGCCATTCTGACAGGTGTGAGGTGGTGTCTCATTGTAGTTTTGATTTGCATTCCCCTGATGATGAGTGATGCTGAGCATCTTTCTATGTGTCTACTGGCCATCTGTTAGATTTCTTTTTTCTTAAGTGCTGTGGTCTAAATGTCTGTGTCCTCCCAAAATTCATATGTTGAAATCCTAATTCTCAAAGATGGTGTGATAAGCAGGTGGAGCCTTTGTGAGGTGTTTAAGCCATTAAAGAAGAACCCTCAGTAATGGGAATGGGCTCTTATTCAAAGGACCCCAGAGAGATGTCTAGCTGTTTCTACCATGTGAGAACACAGTGAGAAGGCATCAGCCACAAATTGGGAAGAGGGCCTTCATGAGAAGATAACCATGCTGGCGCCTTGCTCTCAGACTTCCAGTCTCCAGACTGTAAATAGCAAATCTCTATTGTTTATAAGATACCAGGACTTTGGTATTTTATTATAGCAGCTTGAATGGACAAAGAGATAACACTGATACTGAGAAGTGGTGGTGCTGCTGTAATACATACCTAGAAATGTGGACGTGTCTTAGGAAGTGGATGGTGGGTAGAGGCTGGTTTGGAGGTGCAGTGCATGCTGGGAAAAGCCTGCTTTGCTGTCAGTGGGTTGTTATCAGCAATTCTCATGGCCACTCAGGATAGGAGTGCTGTGGAAAGAGCTTTGATCTTCCTAGAGATTTCGTAAGTGGTCATGAACAGAATGTTAGTAAAAATATGGATAGTAGACATCATTCTGATGAGGTCTCAGATGGAAATAAGGATCATGTTACTGGGAACTGGAGGAAAGGTGACTTTTTCCTAAAATGGCAGAGGACTTGGCTGAGCTCTGTTCATTCCCTAGGATTTTGTAGAACTTGTGAATGATGATATTAGGTATTTGGCTAAAGAAATTTCTAAGAAAAGTGTTAAAAGAGCAGCCTTGCTCTTCTTGAATGCCTACAATAAAATGTGAGAAGAAAGTAATGACTTAAAGATAAAATCATTCAAAAAGAGAAGGAGAAATTTAAAATTTGGAAAATTCTTAGCCTCTTCATATTGAAAGAAATAAGGAAATCCATCCAGGAGAGAACAAGTGTGTGTGGCCAGATGACCGCTTGAAGAGATGAGTCAGCTGCCCAAACAAAAGCCAGACCAATCATTAAAGTAGGCTGGCCAACACCATTTACTAGCTACATTTCTGATATTCTCTGGACTGTCACATTCTAGTCTTGGGGTAGAGGAAGAAACAGCTAAAATTAGAAATCCTGACAATTTTGAATGTTGGTGAGAGTGTGGAGGTTTTAGACCTATAATTATGTTTGGGTGAGAATGTAAAATGATCCAATCAATGATCTCAATCAGTTGATTGAGAATTTCTTCAAGTATTAAGCTTATACCTACTCTGTGACTTAGTCATTCAAATCATAGATATTTAGCTAAGAGAAATTTAATATTTTTACCAAAAACTATGCATAGAAGTGTTTATAGTAGTTTTATTCACAAGAGTAAAAAACTAGAAACAAGAACAAAACCTTAAATTTGCATCAGCTGGTAAATGGATAAACAAAATGGGATATATTTCAATGAAATACTACTTAGCAATAAAATGAAATAAATTACTTTCATGTGCAGTGACTTGGATAAGTTTTCTTCATTTTGTGTAGTGAAAGAAACCAAATCATACCTACTGTATGATTCTGTTTTTATATGAAATTTTAGAAAATGAAATCTAATTTGTTGTGCTACAAAGCAGATCAGCGTCTCCCTGTGATTGGGGTTAGAAAGATGGTTTGCAGCATTCTCTAGGAAACTTTGGAGGGCAGGATAGAAATTCTGTATCTTGCTGGCAGTTTCATAGCTATATAATATTTGTATTGTATACTTTAAATTGAAGCACTTTCTAGCATACGATTATACCTCAAAAATATAGTTAACTAAATGGGTGTTTTTATTTATGCCACGGATATGTGTTTTCACATGATGGATAATTTTCTTATTTTGTATTAACTTAATTTAATTATAATTCCAGTTGATGGATGCTTTTCTTACCTTAAATTTCCTATACTTGCATTTAAAGGACAATATTCTGGAGTGAATGAATGAACACTTGGATGGTATTCTTGCATTTTACTTTCCCATTTTGTATTTCCGGTAAAATAGACAAGATATTACAAGGTCTATCATTTTTTATTATAATCTTAAGTCATAATACTACTTTAATTTTTAATGTGTCCAGCAATAATTTCAGACATAGGCAAATAGATTAACTTCCTATTGAATATTCATCAGAAAATAAAATGTTTTTTCTTTCAACTTCAAAAGTTTGGCTTGTGCTGTTGGGTTATATGCTTTTAACTCAATCTAAAAATTTGCCTTGTATGTATAATGCATATTTCTTTTTTTTTGGTACCTTTCTTTTTCATTCTTTCTCTTTTTTTCCTTCCTTCCTTCCTTCCTTCCTTCCTTCCTTCCTTCCTTCCTTCCTTCCTTCTCTCCCTCCCGCCTTCCGTTTCTCTCTTTCTCCCTCTCTACTTTTTTTATTTGCTTGGGGTTCTTTCTCCCACTGTGTTAGTATAACTGACGTCTTTAAACCAGAATGTGAGTCAGTGACACAAATGTAATAAATAAAGCTGAATATACAGAATAGGTTTATTCTTTGTTTTAATCTAAAATCATAATTTTATTTCATAGTATCTTAGCTAATATAATTGGCATAATTGGCTGGTAGTAACCACTTATACGCTTTTTGCTCAGTAAATCTTTGGACCTCTTGTAATATTCAATTACATTTGCTATCACCTTACTGCAGGGAAATTAAAGTCCTTCATTAGATATATTTTTTAAAACTATTAAAGAAGAGACTTTGTGTCTCTTAAAACATTACAATCTCAGAGGGTTTGTTTGTTTGTTCCTTTGAGATGATGGAGTAAGAGTGGGAATGTGCTATCTGTAGACACCTGGGGTCCTTCTAAGCAAGGTGAAATACACCAGAGGAGTAGATCAAAGGGATGCACCTGTCTGGGCTTTTCTGGTAGAGGCCGACACATGAAGAGTCATTATCAACATAATACTTCTTTAAGGGATGCTGAAGCCTGGTCAGCATTCTTGCCCCAGGTGGTTTCTATGGAACTCTAAACAAGTTATAGACAAAGCCTGGTGACTTTAAATAACCCAGGAAAAAGTACATGAGCAGGACCAAGAGGAGAGTCAGAATATCTTGGCCTTCCTTTCAGCAGTGGCACTTTACAACCACAGTATCTGTGTTTTTAATTTTGGTAAGCACTCATGCACAGTTTACCATCATCAACATTTTTTAAAATTTTATTTAGTCTTTTATTTTTATTTATTTATTTTAAAAATATTTTTTGTTTATTTATCTGACAGAGAGAAGCACAGCTAGAGAGGGAACACAAGCAGGCGCAGTGAGAGAGGGAGAAGCAGGCTTCTCCCTCAAGCAGGGAGCCCGATGCGTGGCTTAATCCTGGGATTCTGTGATCATGACCTGAGCCAAAGGCAGATGCTTAATGACTGAGTCACCCAGGCACCCCAACGTTCTTTAAAAAAAAAAAAAGATTTTATTTTATTTCTTATTTATTTGTTTGTTTGTTTGTTTATGAGAGAGAGCACAAAAGAGAGAGAGAACACGAACAGGATAGAGGGAATAGAGAGAGAAGCAGACTCCCAGCTGAGCAGGAAACCAGGTGCAGGACTTGATCCCAGGACCCTGGGTTCATGACTGACCGGAAGGCAGATGCTTAATGAACTGATACACCCAGGCACCCTGACATCCTAAACATTCTTGGGTGTACAGTTCAGTAGTGTTAGGTATATTTATATTGTTTGAAATAGATTTCTAGAAGGTTTTCATCTTGCAAAACTGAAACTCTATACTCACTGAGAAAAATTCTCCATCTCCCCCAACCTCCGGCTCTGGTGACCACCATTCTACTTTCTGTCTCTATGATGCTACTTTATTATTTCTAAGTTTTTATTTAAATTCCAGCTACTTGACATACAATGTAATATTAGTTTTGAGTGTACAATATAGTGATTCAACACTTCGATTCATCACCCTGTGATTATCACCAGCAGGTGCACACCTTCTTATCTAGCACCTGGTTCCCCCATCTCCCACTCATCTCCCCCTGGTAACCAGCACTTTGTTCTCTATAGTTAAGAGTCTGTTCTTTGATTTAACTCTGTCTTTTTTCCCTTTGCTCATGTGTTTTATTTCTTAAATTCCACATATAAATGAAATCATATGGTATTTATCTTTCTCTGACTTATTTCACTTAACATTATACTCTCTAGCTCCACCCATGTCATTTCAAATGGCAAGATTTCATTTCTTTTTGTGGCTGCATATTATTCCATTGTGTATGCATACCACATCTTCTTTGTCCATTCATCAATTGATGGATATCTGGGCTGGTGTATGTAACCCTTTGGATTCATGTTTTTGTTCATTAGTGCAATTACTGGATCATAGGGTGGTTCTATTTTTAACTTTCTGAGGAAACTCCATAGTTTTTTCTACAGCAGGTGTGCCAGTTTGTGTTCTGACCAATGGTGCAAAATACTTCCCCTTTCCCTACATTCTCTCCAAAACTTGTTTCCAGTGTTGTTGATTTAACAATTTTGACAGGTATGAAGTGATAGCTCATTGTAATTTTGATTTGTATTTCCTTGATGATGAATGATATTGAGTACCTTTTCATGTGTCTTTTGGCCATCTGGAGGTCTTCTTTGAAGAAAAGAGTGTTCATGTCTCCTATTTTTCAATTGGAGTATTGTTTTTGGGGTGTTGAATGATATAAGTTCTTTTCGTAGTTTGGATACTAACCCTTTGTCAGATATATTATTTGCAAATATCTTCTCCCGTTCTATAAATTGCCTTTTAGTTTTGTTGAGTATGCAGAAGCTTTTTGTTTTGATGTAATCCTAATAGTTTATTTTTTTGCTTTTATTTGCATTGCCTCTGGGGACCTACCTAGAAAAAAGTTGCTATGGTCAATGTCAAAAAGGTTACTACCTGTGTTCTCTTCTAGGATTTTTATAGTTTCAGATCCCACTTTTAGGATCTGAGGTAAGCTTGTATTGAGGTAGGCTTGTATTGCTCATTTTGAGTTTATTTTGTTTTTGGTGAAAGAAACTGGTCCAGTTTCATTCTTCTGCATGTGGCTGTCCAATTTTCTCAACACCATTTGTTGAAAAGACTGTCTTTTTACCATTGAATATTCTTTCTTGATTTGTCAAAGATGAACTGACCATATGATTGTGAGCTTACTTCTGGGTTTTCTATTCTGTTCTATTGCTCTATGTGTCTATATGTTGTCAGTACATATTTTGGTTACTACAACTTTGTAATAGAGCTCGAAGTCTGGAATTGTGATTCCTCCAGCTTTGCTTTCCTTTTTTGGGGTTGTTTTTGGCTACAATCCATGAGCATGGAATGTCTTTCCATTTCTTTGTGCCATCCTGTTTCTTTCATCAGTGTTTTATGTTTTTCAGAGTAAAGGTCTTTTATGTCTTGGTTATGTTTATTCCTAGTTATTGTATTATTTTTGGTGTAATTGTAGATTTTTTTTTTAAAAAGATTTTATTTATTTATTTGACAGAGATAGACACAGCGAGAGAGGGAACACAAGCAGTGGGAGTGGGAGAGGGAAAAGCAGGCTTCCTGCTGCTCAAGGAGTCTGATGCTGTGCTTGATCCCAGGACCCTGGGAACATGACCTGAGCTGAAGGCAGATGCTTAATGACTGAACCACCCAGGTGCCCCAAGCATAATTGTAAATTTGATTGTGTTCTTAATTTCTCTTTCTGTTGCTCCATTATTGGTGTATAGAAATGCAACAGATTTCTGTATTTTGATTTTGTATCCTGTAACTTTACTGAATGCTTTTATCAGTTTTAAGAGTTTTTGGTGGAATCTTTTGTGTTTCCTATGTGTAGTATCTGTCATCTATTAATAGTGAAAGTTTTACTTTTTTTTTTTTCTGATTCAGATGTCTTTTGTTTTTGTTTTCTGATTGTTGTAGATAGGACTTTCAGGGCTATGTTGAATAAAAGTGGTGAGAGTGGACATCCTTGTCCTATACCTGACCTTAGGGAACAACTCTGTTTTTCCCCATTGAGGATATTGTTAGGTGTGGGTTTTTCATACATGGCCTTAATTATGTTGTGATATGTTCCCTCTAAAACTGCTTTGTTGAGGGTCTTATCATGAATATATATTGTACTTTGTCAGATGATTTTCCTGCCTCTGTGGAAATGATCATATAGTTCTCATCCTTTCTCTTCTTGAGATGTTGTATCATGTTGATTGATTTGCAAATATTGAACCATCCTTGTAACCCAGAGATAAATCCCAGTTGATTGCAATGAATAATTTTTTTAATGCATTGTTGTATTGAGTTTTCTAGTATTTTGTTGAGGATTTTTATATCCATGTTTGTCAGATATATTGGCCTGTGGTTCTCTTTTTTGGTAGTGTCTTTATCTGGTTTTGGTATCAGAGTAATGCTGGGTAATTCTCATAGAAAGAATGTGGAAGTTTTCCTTCCTTTTAATTCTTTGGAAGAATTAAAGAGGTATAGGTCTTAGATCTTCTTTACTTGTTTGGTAGAATTTACCTGTGAAGCCATCTGTCCCTGGGCTGTTGTTTGTTGGGAGTTTCCTGGTTATTGATTCAGTTTATTTTCTGATTATCAGTCTGTTTAAGTTTTCTATTTCTTCTTGTTTCAGTTTTGGTGGTTTATATGCTGTTAGGAGTTTATCCATTTCTTCCAAGTTGTCCAGTTTGTTGGCCTATGGTTTTACATAATATTCTCTTATAATTCTTTGTATTTGTGTGGTGTTGGTTACTTCTCCTCTCTCATTTTGTGATTTTATTATTTGAGCCTTTTCTAGCTTTTTTCTTGGTAAGTCTGACTAGAGGATTATTGATTTTATTGATTTTTTCCAAAGATCCAGCTCCTCATTTCATTGATCTGTTCTATTGTGGTTTTTTTATATCATGTATTTCTGCTCTAATCTTTCTTATTTGCCTTCTTCTGCTGGCTTTAGGCTTTTTTGTTGTTCTTCTTCTTTCAGCTCTCTTAAATGAGATGTAAGGTTAGGTTGCTTATTTGAGATTATTCTTGCTTCCTGAGGTAGGCTTGTATTGCTCTCCACTTTCCTCTTAGGTCTGCTTTTGCTGCATCCCAGAGGTTTTGGACTGCTGTGTTTTCATTTTCATTTGTTTCCATGTACTTTTATCTTTCTCCTTTTATTGATTCTGAATACTTTAGATACTTCTTTTGATCCAAGGTTATTTATTTATTTAACAGAGAGCAAGAAAGAGAGTGCTCACAAGCAGGGGGAGTAGCAGTCAGAGGGAGAGGGAGAAGAAGAGAGCTTGCTGAACAGAGAGCCTGATGTGGGGTTCAGTCCTAGGACCCTGAGATCACAACCTGAGCCAAAGGTAGTTGCTTAACCAACTGAGCCACCCAGGCTTCCCAAAGATTTCTTTACCATTAAAGTAAACATCATAAGAGATAAATTACATTTCTGAGTAGCCTCTATGCTCATACTCAAGATTTGCTTAAAATGTCAATAAGTCAAAATTTACAATTTGAAGATGTCAGCCTAAGTTACAAATAATTTAGTTGGTGGCTTTTAATTTAACACATATTTATGGCATAGCTTTTATGTTCCCAGCACTCTCTGGGTGCTATGGAGGCCATAGCAATGAATGTCCCTTCTTGGAATGGCTTCCATGTGGTTGAGAAAATGATTGTGTAAGAACTCATGTTAGGCTAAGATGACATTGTTGCTCTAGAGATATATAAGACTGTGAATAGAACAAAGGGCAAGACACTTTTCAAGGAGACCAGAGGAGGTATTATAGAATAGTTGAGCTAGGTATGCCTTGAAGATTTCTAAATTTGTGATAAGGAATATTTCAGAATTTTAGCTCTTCGGGTTTTGTCTTTAGAGAACTAAATAATATCTCAGTATTGATTATGCAAAAATCTTTCTTACCTATGACTCTATTAAAAACTTTTTTAAAAGATTTTGTTTATTTATTTTACAGAGAGAAACACAGCTAGAGAGGGAACATAAGCAGTGGGAGTGAGATAGGGAGAAGCAGGCTTCTCGTTGAGCAGGGAGCCTGATGCGGGGCTCGATTCCAGGTCTCACCTGAGCTGCAGGCAGTCACTTAACCAACTGAGCTCCCCAGGCACCTCTCTATTAAAAACTTTTTAAAAAAGATTTTATTTATTTACTTGAAAGAGAGAGAGAGAGAGAGAGAGAACACAAGTAGAGGGTAGGACAAAGGGAGAGGGAGAAGCAGGCTCCCCACTGAGCAGAGAACCCAATGTAGGATTTGGTCCCAGGACCCTGGCATCATGACCTGAGACACCCAGTTGCCCCGTCATTAAAAAGGTTTAATTAATGATCAGGTGTGATGCTCACAACAAACATTTACATAACTGGGCAAAAATAAGTCATATGCCAAACCTGGAGAGGCATTAGATATTTATTTGTTTAAAAATAGTTCTAGGTATATGTAAGACACTCTGGCCAACTATTATTTGAATTGATGTTACTTTATAAAACTAGTATTAGTTAAGGGATATAACATGCCTTTCGCATGTGAGAAGAAATCTTTATGCACAAGATCAAGAACATAGCTTCGAAAAAAATATATGTAATTAATACTCTTGGAGTAGAGTATTTGCAATATACATACCTGGTGAATAAAATGGATTGAGTCCCACATGCTGATACTTGAAGTCTGAGTCTGGAAGAGGATGTATACCCCGAATCAGTGCTGAGTAACAACTGCAAATAGTGGATCTTTGTTTTTCCAGATTACTATAAATAGTACTAGTGGCAAGCTTGGGTTAGAAAGCCCCCTAGCGCAGTCACATCTGAGAAAGAAAGTCATGAAACCCAGACACATGAAATTGATGGCTGTTCTGGGGGCAGTGTAGGAAAAGGCATTGCATTTTACTGATACTATTGGAGAGTGCTTTTTTGCTTTTTGTTTTTAACTTCAAAGTCATATCATCATGTAGTTCAAAGCCAAATAGTTTGGACTATTGTCTAGTCTCACCTCAGTGGGAGAGATTGTCGATGCGTATTACACAAGATCCATTTGTGGATAATTAGAAGCTGAGTGACTATAAACCTCTGGACTTTTGAATAAATATCCTCCCTTATCAACTCTAAAGACATTACATTTAAGATACACACCATGCATCAGCATTCTCTGAAAATAAATCATCATGTGTTCCAAAGCCATCAGAAAATAATTAGCCATGTACTAGCTAAGTGGTATAAAATGCTGAAAGTAGAACAATCAATAAAAAATGCGAGGCAGTTAAGCTGGCTTTGCTGTGTAGTGAGTTCTTCTGTCTTCTCTGGCACTCGGTAGTCGGACTTGTCTCCTAACTGCGTCTTCTCAGGGCAAATTCTCCCACATTGTTCGGTTCATTATCACAGCTGCTGAAAACACATCCCAGTCACTGTTGCATTTGAAAGTGATATTGATTCTTACATTTTTCCATTTTGTTGGTTTCTTTCTTTCTTTGTTTTACTTTCAAGTGCTTTATTAACAATGCACAGAATAGCAACAACATGAGAGCTTTTATGGTTTCAGCCTTTCAGATCATTTGACTCACTGTTGTGCCCATAGGTAATAAATATTTTATTGTAATTGTCATATAGAAATTTTGGGGTTACAGGAAAAGTATAAACCCTCAACAGAGAGGTGGTGAGCTTGGGTGACATTATTGGTCCTTTATACTCTCAAGTATTATGATTCCATATGTAGTTTTATAAGAAAGTGTGTTCCTTGGTAGAGTATATGGAGGTATTTCTTTTTATTC
The DNA here is from genome assembly GCA_004023965.1 of Spilogale gracilis. Lineage (NCBI taxonomy): Eukaryota > Metazoa > Chordata > Mammalia > Carnivora > Mephitidae > Spilogale > Spilogale gracilis. Next base: position 20,612 of record PITA01015305.1, read on the forward strand.
TCTCATCTGTGCTTTTAATGTTTGCACCCTTAACAATTTGAAAGGGTTTTGAGGTGCCTGTCATTAATACATACATCTAAAAGGTATAATAAGTGGAATATGGTCAATGCTATTTCATCAAAGTGCATTCTGTTTGCAAATTAATTGTCAGTCCAAACACAGGAGGGACCTGAAGCACTATTCATGGATGAAGCAGTAGGCGATTAGCAGTGTCCCCTACAGACTGAGGGACTTGTGTGACATCAGGTGTCCTGGGGAAGGTTAGTAGAAGGCTGGACCCAACCCACTCTTCTCCAATGCCTTCACTGTGATTGAGCCAGCATGAAAAATCAAGAATTTCTGTAAATCAGTAGGACAGGGTGATTTGTATTTTTCTTCTATTTACCCAGTTAATAAGAAGTTGACTATAACTAGGTATAAGAATTGGGGGGAGGGCACCTGGGTGGCTCAGTGGGTTAAAGCCTCTGCCTTCGGCTCAGGTCATGATCTCAGGGTCTTGGGATCGAGGCCCACATTGGGCTCTCTGCTTAGCAGAGAGCCTGCTTCCTCCTCTCTCTTTGCCTGCCTCTCTGCCTACTTCTGATTTCTCTCTCTCTGTCAAATAAATAAATTTTAAAAATCTTAAAGAAAAAAGAATTGGGGGAAAAATTCAGATGAGTTAGAGGATGAAAGTAAGAACATGAGTGAAATGAAGAAATGAGTATGTTACTGGTGGCCTTCAGATTTGGTGCTGAGCTCCAAGCAACCAGACATTAAGAGGGACTTGCTCTATTGCAGGAAATTCACTCTTGGAGCTCCTCAGAGAAAACATGGCTACACCAACCACCAGTGTCTGAGAGAGTTTTCCCACGAGGAACTTTTTTAGACAGCCCTAGGTAGTGTCTTCACACTGGTGTGAGACAAGCCTTGCCAATACACAGACACGTTGTAAGGGACTCCAAACAAGTATGTGTTCAGGGAAACTCCTATGTCATAGGTCCTCTTTGTTCAACCCCATCCAGCTGGCAGAGTGCGTATAATGTAAGCCAGAACTTGTGTCATTGTTGTTGAATTTCAGACTTATGGACTCATGAAATAAAAAAGGAGTTTTCAGAAGATATAACAGGGTGATCAGTCACAGCTTTAAAGAGTAAAAATATGTCCCATTTGGACAAAATTCTTTGGGGTAAATTTGGAGAGAGCTTCAAGTTCACTGAGGACAGAGTAAGTCTCTAGTTTCTCTGAAGGAAGAGCTTGATCCTATTTTTAAGTGGAAAGCAGTGAGTTTCATAGTGAATGGGTTTTGGCTATTACTGGTTACTAAAAAAACGATGTAACAGTTTTATTTTTCAGTGTTGCTCTTTGCAACATCAGAAATTCTATCCTTTTTAATTATTTCCATTTATTATAGATATTTTAGTTTCAGATTAAATCATCTGAATGGATAGGTCATTTTCCAAATTGACGGTTTATAAGAGGAAAAATAATGATGACTCTAGTTATAGAGAAATGAATTTCAAAGTATCCAACAATAGGTGTAATGGCCGGTTTCCTATGAACGGTTTTCTTTTCTTTTCTTTTTTTTTTTTTTTAAGATTTTATTTATTTGACAGAGAGAAACACAATGAGAGAGGGAACACAAGCAGGGGGAGTGAGAGAGGGAGAAGCAGGCTTCCCGCCTAGGAGGGAGCCAGATGTGGGACTCGATCCCCGGTCTCCGGGATTATGACCTGAGCTGAAGGCAGTCGCTTTACCAATTGAGCCACCCAGGCACCCATGAACGGTTTTCTAAGTGTCACCCAGGTCTGTGTAAACAGCAGGACATGGAAATGTACCAGTGCATACACATACAGGAGAGAAAGAGGAAGGTGTCCGCAGAGGCAGTGCATACACATGCAGGAGAGAAAGAGGAAGGTGTCCGCTGAGGAAGACAAAGGGAGTCTGAGAACATGGCCCCAGGCCACGTGAGGTCAATGCATAGCCAGTCCCCTGGGCATCTGTAAATGTAGTTACCTAGGAGTACCTGAAGCTTACCTTAGTCCTGCTGCAGTACCAGTGGGTTGCAGAAGCTCAGCAGGGACATGTGCCTAGTGCCCATCCAACCACACAACAAGGAAAGGGTATTTTCTCATTGTTCGTAGTTGTGTCAGACTCCAGCTATCTGGAGCAATGGGTGGGTTGCATAAATATCACTTTTCCACATGCACTTGAACTCAGATTTAGACAGCAGTGCACATCTATTTTTCTGTGATGGGGTCTGCAGGGTATCAAATAGCAGCCTGTGTTGCAGACTAGGGGGTGATTCATGAACATCTGAACATGTGGCAGCCTTGACAGCTTTAAGGAGAAGGCAGGGAACTCATATTTGAGCTTATCTGGAAGCTGGACTTTAACCAAAATGTTAAAGATTGAGTTTTACCTTAGGCATTATCTTTATAGAATGGGATATTTTTTTAATATCTCCCTTTTTTTTTTTCTGTAGAATCAGAAAAACCCAGGCATTAAACTCAACATAAACTCACTGTTATGTTATTCAATGTTCACAATAAAAACGCACCAAAAATCATCGATGTACCCCTCTTATCTAAGTGTGTAATGCTTTGATGTGTCACTAAATCAGGTTCCTTGATTGAATTCTGTCTTAGGTTGAAGATGCCGTGATGTGTTCCAATTTGGCACAAATTATACTCATTTATTCTTAGAGAATTTCTTAAAACTTTCCATGAGTTATTATGAAAATTAATTATTTCCGAATATTTAGAAATGAAGTCTCTAATTTTTGAAAGGTGAAAATGAATTTAATTAATTGAGCATATTAACAGTGATTAGAATGAAAAGCTTTTACTGAAAAGTCAGGTGAAAGTAAATCCAAGCAGTTTTTAGTTTAATAAATTTCAAGAATTAGAAATATAATTTAAAATAAAAATTACCACATTAATACAGAAAAACCTATTTGACACACTTACAGAAAAATTGCCATTGGCTTTTGGGGAGATAAATATCTACTTGCATTTATACCAAAGGGAGCATATTGATTGAGGTTATTAAGGTCAAAACTTTTCTCAAGTGAAAAATAAATCTTGAGTTTTTCATTGAGTCAAAATGTCAATAAATATTTTGTTACAAAAACACTAAAAATACACTTTGGTCATATTTTAATATTTTCTTATAATGATTTTCGGGGAAGACCTCTATTACTCTTACCATGATTTTGAAAGCAATCAGATCTATGGCGATATTGAGGCAGGGAATTTATTGTGGCTAATTTGGATGCACCATTCTTTGCTTTTCTCCCTCTCTTTTTATATGTCTCCTATGAGAGAAGGTGACTTTGCTCAGACCTCTGATTTAACTGTTTATTTTTAGTCGAGAAGAAGCAACTGTTAATCTTGTAAAAGGGAAGAACAGATTCCCACAGGCAACATAATGGCCTCCAGGAGGTCCGATTGCTCACTGATGTGCACAGGGGCCCTCCTGAGAGGTGTCCATGGATTCCCGGGTTGCCTGAAAGAGCAGAGAAAGGTCTGTGATTTTAAATTTCACAGTCTATGGACCATGACTAAGATTTGATTTTCATTCCCCAGGTGAGAAGAGATGCTATGGGCAAGTTGTCAGAGCTGCGAAGGGTGTGTATTAATGTGTATGTGTGCACCTGTGTGCAGGGTTAGCAAGGAGTGAGGATGGGTTAGAAATCCCTGCTTCTGATCAGAGACAGTTATCATATGATCTGACTCATATGTGGCATTAAAACAAAACAAAACAAAACAAAACAAAACAAAACAGAAGAGCATAGAGGAAAAGAGGAAAAAACTAAAACAACATGAAATCAGAGAGGGAGACAAACCATAAGAGACTCCTAACTATAGGAAGCAAACTGAGAGTTACTGGAGGGGAAGTGGGTGGGGGAATGGGAGAACTGGGTGATAGACATTAAGGAGGGCATGGGATAGAATGAGCACTGGGTGTCATATACAACAGATGAATCACTGACCTCTACCTCCAAGACTAATAATATGCTCTATGTTAATTGAATTAAAGAACAACACCTAAAATTGACAATAAAACAAGAGGTAAAATTAAAAAAAGGAAATCTCTGCCTTTGTAGCTCTGTTTGTTTGCTTGTTTGGTTGTTTCTTTTTTTTTATTACATTATTTTATTTTTTCAGTGTTCCAAGATTCATTGTTTATGTCCCACACCCAATGCTCCATGCAATAATACATGCTCTCAATACCCACCACCAGGCTCACCCATCCCCCCACACCCACACCTCCAAGACCCTCAGTTTGTTTCTGAGTCCAAAGTCTCTCATGTTTCATCTCCCTCCCCAATTTACCCCACTTCCCATTTCCTTTCTTTCTTCTACTGTCCTCCATATTACTCCTTATGCTCCACAAGTAAGTAAAACCATATGATACTTGACTTTCTCTGTTTGGCTTATTTCACTCAGCATAATCTCCTCCAATCCAGGCCATGTTACTACAAAAGTTGGATATCCATCCTTTCTGATGGAAGCGTAGTATTCCATTGTATATATGTACCACATCTTCTTTATCCATTCATCTGTTGATGGGCACCTTGGCTCTTTCCACAGTTTGGCGATTGTGGCCATTGCTGCAATGAACATTGGGGGTACATATGGCCCTTCTTTTTACTACATCTATATCGTGGAGTCAATACTCAGTAGTGCAATTGCAGGGTCATAGGGTAGCTCTATTTTTAATTTTTTAAGGAGTCTCCACACTATTTTCCAAAGTGGCTGCACCAACTTGCATTCCCACCAACAGTGTAAGAGGGTTCCCCTTTCTCTGCAGCCTCTCCAACACTTGTTGTTTCCTGTCCTATTAATTTTGGCCATTCTAACTGGTGTAAGGTGGTATCTCAATGTGATTTTGATTTGAATTTCCCTGATAGCTAGTAATGAGGAGTATTTTTTCATGTGTCTGTTAGCCATTTGTATGTCTTCTATGGAGAAATACCTTTCATGTCTTCTGCTCATTTTTTGATGTGATGATCTTTATTTTGATTGTTGAGCTTGAGGAGTTCTTTATAGATCTTGGATATCAGCCCTTTGTTTGTAGTGTCATTTGCAAATATTCTATCCCATTCTGTGGGTTGCCTCTTTGTTTTGTTGACTGTTTCCTATGCTGTGCAAAAGCTTTTTATTTTGATGAAGTCCTAGAAGTTTATTTTCATTTTTGTTTCCTTTGCCTTTGGAGACATGTAACGGGAATCCATCAAAATCCTAGAGGAGAACATGGACAGTAACCTCTTTGACATCGGCCATAGCAACTTCTTTCCTTGCTTGTTTTGGGAGTGATTTCAGGGGGAGAATAGTTGTATTCTCTGTCACTAGCCCTACCTTGTGACTTATGTTGGTCTTATGCCCAAACATCACTTTACTAACAATACTGAGATGAGTCCAGTATCAGAGACAGTTTGAAGTCACACTCAGGAGCATCTGCTTGCTCTGAAAATGCCCAGATTTGAGCCTGTGGCCAAGTCCTACAGAGCTGCAAAGACATGCTGTTCTCCTCTGTAAACTGAGCTTTGCTCCTGGAGGTTCGACACACGGAGTGCAGCCGCAGCAGAGGGAAGAGGCTCTGCGCACTGTCAGCAGCTGGTCTTGGGTACCTGTTCTCCTACCTGCTCCCACCTGCCTTTGGCCTCCTGTAATCAACTCTCATGGCTTCATCTGGGGTCCCAAATGTCTTCGTCCAGTGCACTGTAGAGGAAAACAAACTAATTCCAGCGTCAAGTAATGTGGCATGTTCTGCTGATGTGTTCCGAAAGCAGACAGTTACTTGTGATCCTTCTGCTCAGATGTAACCTTGAAGTGTGGGGTAGAAGGGCAAGGCTCTCCCTGGAAGGAAGAGCTCTTCTTCTCATTGTGCGGCCTCAAGAAAGGCCCTGCAGGGTGCAGTCACACTGAGACATACTTGGTGTGCCAACCATGGCCCTTTGCTCAAAGTCCTGAAGAGGCAGGATCACAGGATTGTTTACAAGGAGATTTGGGGCAGAAGAGATTTCTGGGCAATCAGAATGATCTCAGAAAGTAGATTGAAGATGAATCCCAATTTTCTTAGAACTTTCTTACATCTTGGGAAACCCTTCAGGTCCCAGGCACATTGGGACATCTGATTACCTGCTGAAGGAGAGAATATTTTGTCCTACATGAGTAATCATCAAAAGGGTGTCCCCCAAAAGAATGCCTTTACAGAAGACAGGGCACCTGAGCCTGACACAGTCAGCCAGCTCAGCCAGATTTCCATGGCTGGTCTGACTCCTGTCACTGCAGAGAGTCTTATTCACCAGGGGGAGACCCCAGGGTCTGAGGAACATGGTGGTATCTCATCCCAGGGCACCAGCATGTCCTGACACACTGGTGACATCGGGTGCTTCTATAACAGAAGTAGGGCTTGTCACTCACAGTAATAAGCATGGATTCTGGAGCTGGACTTGCTTTCTGTTTCTACCATGCTTGTGCTAGCATCCATCCATGAATTTCATAATAACATGTGGTAGCCTAAATACTACGAAGCTTCCTTTTCCAGAAAGGAGAGCCTTACAGAGCAGTGCTGTGTCTTAAGCAGATTCAGGGCAGCTGATGCATTATCAGGTGGTGATGCTGGTCTGCAGGAGCTGGTATCCGGGGCTCTTCCTTATGTACCCCAACTTAGGTCCTCACCAGATGGTACCATCAGAAATGACCTTGGCTCTAGTCGTGGATGTGAGTGGGCACACGTCTTGATGGCAGAAGACGTTTGTTTCCATTGGCCCAACATCCGTTCTCCAGCCTTCCTGACAGGTGCTTAATGCCCTTACAGAATTTTTCTTTTCTGTTTAATTTAGCCAGAGCCAGTTTATTTTCCTCTTGATGGTGACACTGACCATCCTGAAGGGAATGTCTTCTTTGAGTTTTCAGATATCATTGTACTTCTGTGAGAACTAGCCTCTGGCTAGGGCCCTTGGAACAAATTAGGGCCCCAAGCGCTGTGAAACATTGCCTTGTTAGTTTGTATTCTCTGACCGTGCTTCCTCGTATGTGGAAACAAGTCATTTATCCAGTTTCTGGGTCTTCTCGTTTATAGGGTTGAACCAGTGCTCTGATGTATGAGTGTGTTGTGAAAAGTAGCTAGTGGGGGGATTCTACAGCTGTGCTGTTCTGTGATTCCGTCTGGAACCCTGCCTATGGTGGGCACAGAGCCAGCATCTTCTCTAGAAGTTTCCAGCTCAACATAGTCCCTAAAGCATGTCTGTACCTGACACCATGTACTTTTTTTTTCACTCCCACTGTATTTCTTAAATGTGCTATGTGAGGTGTTGCTGCAGTGTGTCTCGTTAGAATGTCCTGACAGAAAAATGGACTTTCAGTCAGAAAACCTTGGTTTGAATCCCCACTTATTAAATGTGGTTCCTTACAAGTGACCTTTAAGTGGTCACAGTGTTCTAAAACTCAAACCCAGGCTCAGGGTACGTTTTTGAATGAGCCTTCAGGTTTTGGAGTTTTAAGTAAGTTGACCTGTTACAGGTAATGTGAATTGTACACTTTCCCCTAGGTTGCCACTTCCATCGTTTGTTGGTGTTCCTACGTTGTGCATTTTCCAGCATCTCCTATCTGGTGAGAAAATGAGGCTCAGCACGCTCTGCAGACACCACAATCACAAGTGGGTTATTATTGATGAAGGTGGTGGGAGTTGTTCATCACGAAGTGTTTAATAGTTTTGCTCAACCCTGTCATCAATGAAGTTATATTTCTCTCTGTAATTGGTAAATTATTCATTTTGAAGTTTCTTTGGTAAAAAAAAAAGTTCAATAAAGAACAGTTCTATGCTTAATGCACAGGTAGAAAAATATAAACAAACTCTTTGGTTCAACAGGACCTGTCAGTTTTGGCACCCTGACTTTTCTAAGACAGTATCTAATTGCTTCTTGAATATGCATTTATATATATATATATTTTTTTTTAAGTGACCTATTGGCTTTGTGGAGTGTGTATTGTTTTGCTTATGAAAAACTATCTTGTTCTGTCGGATTTGAATTTTTCGTTATCTTTTATTTAAACTCTCCAGCTCTATCATCTATCACTGTCTAATAGGGATTGTCTCGGATCAATTGTTGGCCCGAAAGGTCTGTTTTTCCTGAGTTCCTATGGTGTTTCCAGGCCTTGTGCCCCTTTCAAGCAAGGGATTACAGCGTTCAGTGGTTTTCCTTGTGGAGAAAATTTGCCTTAATTACTTGCTGAGAGGTTTATCTAGCATATATACCATATCAACTCTCATTTAGATGGTGTTCCAGAAACTGGAAAACTACTATTGCCTGTATTAATATTAATGTACCTTCCTTCCCCTCCATCCAATTTTAGTCTGGTACCTGGCTATACAGAATAAGGTCCACATTTCCTACTCTGCCTTGCAGTGAGATGGTGATCTGGCACCTCAGAGGCAAGGAGCTATGTATCTGTGAAGATCGAATGGAAACTTTAAAAAACTCTCTTTAAAATATAGCTAATCTGGGGCACCTGGGTGACCTGGGTGGCTCAGTCATTAAACATCTGCCTTTAGCTCAGGTCATGATCCCAGGGTCCTGGGATTGAGCCCCGTGTCAGGCTCCCTGCTTAGCAGGGACCTGCTTCTTCTCCTACTCTCCCCACTTATATTACTCTCTCAGTGTTTCTCTCTCTGTGTCAAATAAATAAAATCATATTCCTCTGTCCCTCTGCCCCTGCCCCACCTACCCACCCTCTCTCTATCTCTCTCTATATATATATTCAGCCCCTTTCCCATTGTTTCTCTGTTGTAGTGCTTGGAAATATGTGTAGACAGCAAAGCCAAGAATTCCAGTTCAAAGGCTGGTGAGTGAGAAGCCCTCCTTAGCTGAGAACAAGTCCAGGGATGTTAGGGGGTGAGAGGAAGCCAGGGATACTTGATGACTTAGTGTGCTTTCCAAACATTTATATGGACCAGCAGAAAATTGATATTATACTTACACTGCTTGTATTGTGGATTTTCTCTCATATGCAACTGAACTTAATCCTAGGTGGGTTGTTAGTAACTGTTTTTTCTTGGCTCAGTGAAATAGAAACAAGACTGTCTAAATACTACACCTAATATTTCAAACCTTCCTGTAACATCTGCTGCAAATAGGCTTCAAGATCCATTTGAACATCTTCTGTTATGTGGATACTCTGTCTCCCCAGGTCGACTAATCAGTTTAAATATATGTCTTTAAGATAAAACAGAACTCAGGTAATCCATCTGATCCAAAGCAGGTATTCGTGAATCAAAGGCAGCTACTCAGTCTTCTTTAACATGATTCTCCAGGCTGAATATGGAGCATGACTGGAACCCTTTCTGTTTGCTTGGCTACTGTAGCCACTGTTGTTTGAACACTACAGTTGTGGACTTCCCATCTTTCAGTATCTGATGGTCACGATGAACACTATTTTCCAGGTCAGCTTGGTGGGAGCCAACAGGAAAGGATAATCACCTTTTCTCTCATTATCACAATGACTTCTTGTTAAGTTATAAAACCCCTCCGTCTTCCCAGGACAGGTGATTTGGACAAAAATGAATGAATGTTAATATACTTTCAGGTTGTCTTCTCTTTACAAACAACTGCTCTCTGCTTTGCACACAGCCTGGCTTGAGTGGGACGGGGGCTTTTTTATTATACAGCCTGGATGCTGGGCTGGGGGGTGGGGCGGCACCTGACTGGTGCAGTTAGTTGAACATCTGACTCTTGGTTTTGGCTCAGGTCATGATCCTAGGGTTGTGAGATCGATCCCCACATGGGACTCGCTGCTCAGTGCAGAGTTGGCTTGGGATTCCCTCTGTCCCTCTGCCCCTGCCGCACCTACCCACCCTCTCATTATCTCTCTCTAAAAGCAAATAAATCTTAAAATAAAAGTCTAGACGTGAGTTACTCTTCTGTAATGCTGTTCCCATCTCATCCTCTTATCTTTCTTCCAAGGTTACTTTATTTACTGAGTTACCAAAATAGTCATGTTGATTTAAAGATACATTGGGTTGTATTTTGAGATCTGAAATAACTTAGTTTTCATGGTTCCCCATTTACCTTCTTTCTTATGGTGGTAGCCACCCTTGGGGAAATGTGTGTATGTCAAACGGACAGTTTCCTTTGGGAGCACTTATGTTGAATGAGTTCACTAGATTAGTCACAGGCCATGGTAATCAAAGTATTAGATGTAGGTAATTAGATTAGGAAGGGGGTCATCCAGTGCAGCCCTCATATTGGCAGACAGAAAACATAAGGTCCACGAGATTAAGGGGTGAGAGTCACTTACTGTGTTAGAGAAAGAGCTAAGCTAGAAGAATGAACCCCTGATGTCAACAACCTCTTGGTTCATTCCGTATTGACTCAGTGGGCTGTTTCCAAGGATGACACTGGGCCACCCAGGGGTTCTTTCCACCTAATCCTATAGCCAATCAGAATATCTTGGATTATAAAACCTCTCTGACTTCCTGAGGCAGGTGATTATGACAAAAATAAAGGAATAGTAATGCATTTCCAGGTTGTCTTTTCTTCAAATGCTTTGCACACAGTGTGGCTTGAGTGGGGGTGGGGCTTGCATATTACACAGCCTGGATATGGGGCAGGGGGGTGGATGGCACAGTCAGTTGAGCCTCTAACTCTTGGTTATGACATTGAGCCCTGCATCCAGCTCTTTCCCTAAATAATCTTATTAAATTAGTGCTCTCCAAGAGAGCATGTGATTATGCCAGTTCATCTGGATGATTGAAATTTGATCAACATCTTTTGAACTGAAAGAATCCTAGTCTTCACACAGTACCTGTGCAACATTTTTTACTCTTAAAGAAAAAAAAATAAAACAAAACTTCTGTGTTACATATTGAATGCATGTAAAAAGCTTGAAGTCAGTATATTGCAAGTATCAATCAATCAGACCATTCCTCATGATCATCTCCACAAACCCTCTGTGTAGACTCTTTCTCCAGAACTGGATGAAATCTATGGGAAGGATATTCAGTGTATCTGTTGCTTCCAGATAATAAAATAATCCAGTCCTGTCTAATATCAAATCTTTCTCTTCTAATTCAAAGCTTCTACCCTCTTATAACCCAGACTTGGATCAAAATAGGGAATCCATGATGAAGAAGCAGCCTTTTTTTTTTTTTTCTTCTTCTTCCTGTTTTATGCTTTGCCTCCTTTTCCACTTATTAGCTACTTTTATTGGGCATTAGGCCCCCATGGTTGGACAGATAGAGAAAAAGGAAGGGTAGCATGAAGAAAGTCCTTATATTTCCAGTAGAGATTGACTCCTCAACCTCTGCATTCTTCCAGATCAACTATCCCAAAAGTTAGTGGCTGAAAATAACAGAAATCTATTCTCTTGCAGTTCCAGAAATCAGATCAAAATCATTTATTGGTCTGTCTTGCCTCTGGAGGTTCTACAGGAGAATTTGTTTTCCTGGCTTTTTTCATCTATTAGAGGTTTTCTGCAATCCTTGGACCATGGCCCTTTCTTCATCTTCAAAGCCAGCAAAATAGCTTTCTCCGATCTCTCTCTCTCTCTTTTGGACTCTGCCTCTGACATCACATTCCCTCTCCAACCCTCCGACCTCAAACCTTCCTCTTTATTACATAAAGACCCTTATGATTATAGGAAAATCCATAATAGTCTTTCCAGGTCAAGATCTTTAATTAATCACATCTGCATAGTCCTTTTTAAATGTTAGATGATGTGGTTATAGTCTTTGGAGATTCAGAACATCTTTTAGGGGAGAAGATTATTATGCCTAACACCGCACTTCTCTACTACTAGGCAGGAATAAAACACAACTCACTATCAATTCCATGTTCATAGTTTCAAGAGAGGTAAGGCCAAAAGTCACAAAACTTTCAGCATGTACTACATAGGTGTTTTGGAAGTTGTGGGATGTCCACGAAGCTGGGTCATAAAAAAATATCACATGTAAGAAAATATTGCAAGAAATTTTCTGATTCTCAATTTCTGCTGTATCTAATTTACTCAAATGTGAGATGTGAGGCCATCAAGCAATACTTATATAAAATACCAAGGAAAGTTCGATGTTTACTCTAAAATCTTCATATTATTCCAGGCTATGAAAGACTTTTGAGAAGCCAGAAAAAGCACTGGTGTAGATTAGATTTTGAAGTTAGTCATTGGTATGCTGTAAGCTTCACCTCACCACCCAAGTTTAGAAAGGGTTCATGAATAATTTCTCCCTTCACCTAAGTCAGAGGAGATACATGGAGCACTCCCATGTTTCTTCTGTAGATTGGGGCTCATGTGGTGCAAAGTGAGTGATTGTCTCGCTAGATTCCTTGAGCCTGGAGTAAACAGGGATTGCTAAAGTGTTGAGATGGTCTGCACAGTCAGTGTTTTCTTCGGTGAAGGTGTGGAAATAGTTCACATAGAGCAAGGTTGAGGTCTTGTTGAAGAGAGCAGCCTTGAGGTGCACCCAAAATGGCCCCTTCATTTCTGGATGCTGAGCTATAGGCTTTTAGCTATAGGAGAGGACATCTACAGCTTCCCATGAACCGTCAGCAAGAGACTGACAGTGCTATGAGGAGAGGGTTTTCCGGAAACATTGATGAAAACACTCCATTAGCGAAAGTCAGACCTGGATATCCACTGGCTCCGAAGAATGTGGTGGATGCTCACCACAGTACCCCCTGCTAGGACTTCTGAGGGACGGCAGTCACAGCCATCACTTGGGTTGGAGTTGTGGTGAAGAAGACAAGACAAGCCCACCCAGCTTTTGGGTGACCTGTGTGTGCCGTCCAAAGCATACGAAAGAAAGAAGTTGTAAAGTGCTTTAAAGTTTTGATTACCCTGGACTAGATGTATTCATTATTTTATTGTAAAAAGAGATTTTCTTTGGTAAATGCAACTCACTAGAGGATTGGTTTTTTTGTTTTGTTTTGTTTTGTTTTAGGTTTTTTGTTTTGTTTTGTTTTTGCTTTTGTTTTTAATACAGAAATGTTATAAGGCTTGCTCTAAATTTATCTGGAGACACAGAAACTTCACAATAATGGTTCCACGTTCATACATACTTACACTTTGAAAAAAGTTCCTAAGAAGGTAAATGACATTCTGCCAAATCTTGAAGGTTCCTTTCAGCTTCAAATTCTTATGATTTTTAATAATTTTCTTCTCTCTTCTATTACGGATTACAGTTTTCCTCATTGAGAATTTTAAAGAAAGCAGGCTATCTTTACCACAGGGTCTGCTGTGAAAGTGCATGTTGCACAATTCCACAATGTTTAAATGTCAAACCTTTTATTAAAGTACTTTTAAGTACAATTTAGATTATTATTTTCATGAAAATGAAGTTGGGATTTAAAAAGGCATAAAATTTGAAAAGGGGCTATTTATTATAATGCATCCCAGTAAATATAACTTGAGTTCAATTTTGTATTAACAGTCATGTTTAGGAAATACAACTGTAGAAATAACAGTATAATCTAGAAATCAAAAAAATAATATTTAGATAACTACAAAATTTATATGAAATAGTTCCTGGCCTCTATGTAATCCTGTGGTTTTCAGCATGCAGGTCTCTGAGCTTTGAAGATGAAGAGAAGAGCCCTATAAAAACATAAGTTAAGGAAACTGGCCCAAACTAGCCACTTGATGGAATTATACTGCTAAAATAAACACAAGTGTTACGATTCTAATTAATTTGTAATTTGCTCATAGCCAGACGACAACTTATATTGCTTAATATTGTTAGTGTTTACCTTATTTTTTTGTCTCTGAGATATACAACAGAAGCTTAACCTTTTTGACTAAGGTCAATCAACCATCAAACTCAGCCAAAGAGAGGATCAAAAAGAAATAACTACTACCCTCTCAAACCCATCACCTCTGACCCTTGCCTGTGGCACAAAGGAAAAAGGAAGGCTGATTGAAAACAGTAAAACCACCTAAGCAATTGCTACACATTTACCATCTTCTTTATTTCCAACACAATAAAATCTGATAAATAAGAGCAGATAGGTTCTTGGAGCCCACGGAATGAATATTGCATTTTTCCTTTGACGAATATCTTAGCTGCTCTTATACTTTCAGGCAGGTTTACATTATGGTTATTTGTTTTAATTATGAGCACATTTGAATTTGTCCATATTAGAAAACTCTGAGAATACAGCACTCCTTTCCACATTTCCCATTTATTTATTGGTATTCATGTTTCCCTTTTAACTTCTGAAGAATGACATATATCGTAAAGAAAGTTGTATAAGTATTTACATTTATATTCTTATATTACCCCACACCCGTATCATGCTAACATGATGGTCTTATATAACATGTAACTTATAAGATATAAAACATACCTGTGTACATATAATGATACTATATAACATTAATGGATCTGTTATTTTACAGTAGTAAATATTTTACATTCTTCTGTGTTTATATTTTGAATATATATTCATATTTATTTAAAAATCACAATATTTTACATGTTAATAGCAGAAAAATTTTATTGTGGCAAGAACACTTAACATGATCTACCCTCTTAACACATTTTTTTTAAAGATTTTATTTATTTATTTGACAGAGAGAAACACAGCCAGAGAGGGAACACAAGCAAGGGGAGTGAGAGAGGGAGAAGCAGGCTTCCCGCTGAGCAGGGAGGAGCCCGATGTGGGGCTCGATCCCAGGTCTCCAGAATCATGACCTGAGCCGAAGGCAGTTGCTCAACCAACTGAGCCACCCAGGCGCCCCTCTTAACACATTTTTAAGTGTACGATGTCAAAAGACAGGCAACAAAAATGACAGGTGGGACTGCATCAAGCTTATGGATGGCAAAAGATAGCACCCAGTGAAAGACAACCTATGGAATGGGGGAGCATATTTATAATATCTGTCAAGAGGTTAACATCTGGGTGGCTCAGTCGGTTAAGCATCTGCCTTCAACTCAGGTCATGGGGTCCTGGGAATTCAGCCCCATGGCGGGCTCCCTACTAGCAGAGAGCCTGCTTCTCTCTCTCTCACTCTCTCTCTCTGTCAAATAAATAAATACAATCTTAAAGACAAAGAGGTTAATATCCAAGATATAGAAGGAACTCATACAACTTAATGGCCCAAATACAAAGAACCTGATTAAAAATCAGGCAAATGACTTGAATAGACATTTCTTCAAAGAAGATAAAAAAAAACCAAAACCACAGAATACAAGTGTTGGTGAGAATGTGGACATATTGGAAGGCTTGTATGGTATAAAATGGTGGAATCACTATGGAAAATGGTATAGAGGTTTCTCAGAAAATTAAAAATCAGAGCTCTAATATGACCTCACAACCCCACCTCTGAGTGTACACCCAAAACAGTCGACATTGGAATCTGTTTAAATTTCAGTACATTGAATATTGGTAAGTATAATCTGCATGAACAGAATCTTGGCTGGGGGGAGGCTTAGTAATTTACAGTAATATAAAATTTTCCTGAAATCAAAAATTTGAGAGTCAGTGATCTAGTCTATGGCGTAGTGATTTCATCATGGCTACATACCTAAGAAAAATGTGTCTGTACATCCCCAGAAGACAAGTATAAGAATGCTGACAGGAGTTTTTCTTGCCCCCAGATAAAAATAACCCAAGAGTCTGCTGTCAGGAGAACAGATGAATAACTTGTGGTATATTTGTAAATTAAACAATATAAATCAATAAAGAACAAGCTACAGCTATGCGAAACAGCATGGATAAATAGAATTGAAGCTAGGTTGAGTGAAAGAATAAACATGCAAAAACGAATGAATACTGACTGATGCCATTTGCCTGAGAACAGGCAAAACCAGTCCATGGTGATGAAAATCAAACTAGCAATGACCTCAGGGACAGGCAATGGAGTATGGAATGGACAGGGACACAACAGAAATTTCTGAAAGGGGGCCTTGCCATCACTACCACTGAAATATTATTTAACATGTCTTGCCAAAATTGTTCGCACTATCCTTAAATGACAGAGACCATAGATGTCAGGCAATAATAATTTATAAATACTATCATGCACAAGAAGGCCAACCAACCATAGAACACTCCTAAAACTATAAGGAATGGAGGAAGAATGGGCACCATTACTGACTCCTATTTGAAGAGATGACATGATTTGAGGCTAAAGGAAGATTGCTTCTGAAGAGACGTACTGTGTTTTCATATTTTCCATCATATACATAGTTCTCCTGGACCAGACAGCCTCCCTCTTCTCTGGAACTGGCAGACTCTATCCTGCTTGGATTCTGGAGATAAAAAACTCATGAACCTTGTTCAGGGGTCTGTCATGTTACTCTGATTTATCAACTGCTTGGCTATGTCCCCTAGCAGACTCTGAACCCTGGCACATGGCACCACATTTTGTAACTATTGCACCATCTGATACATAGCAAGCACTCACATGCTAGATTTTCTCAATTCAGTGCATTAATTAGACAATTATGCATTTATGGAAGTGTATAATGTATTAAATGTATCAAATACGTAGGCATAGAGAAGGAGAGGGATTTTGCAAACTAAGAACATATGAAAATATGGGTGGTCAGGATAAAACTGTGACCTGAAAGAGAAGGGTAAGCAAACCCATCCTTCAGACCATTGTTCCGCTCTAAAGCAGAGTGGTGACCACCAAAGATTGCCCCCTCTGTGCTGGGAGAAGCTGGACATTGGCTCTGGGTGTCCCAGATGGTCCCTCCACCATGGGAGCTGGGACAGCCTCCTCAGGCAGATGCACTATGGGCACAGTCAGTGCCTCTTCCTGGCTCCCATGCCCTGTCCCAACCCAGGCTGAGGGCAGGGGCAAGTTGCAGGAGTTTGGGTTGTCACCGAGTTGGGGGGAGGATGAGGAGTCATGACAGGAGACTGGTTATGGCAACCGAGCCCCTGGTACATGCTTTGTTTTCCTATCAGATCTCATGTAAAAGAGACAATACATGAAAGATAAAAATATTAAGAATGTTGGGACTTCAACCACAGAGCATCCAACTTGAAGTGCAGAGACCTTCAGAGCAGGAGACGCTCGGCAGGGATCCAGTTGGATCCCATGAAAGGGGGCCTGTGTCTGGGTGTGGTGAGCCCAACTCCACACATCTGACAACGTGGTGAAGGTCTGCTGTGAGGAGCCCCAGTAGTGGGAGAAGTGTCGTGAGGCCCATCCCCAAGTGTGCTTACAAGAGCAGAGCCTGGTGGACAGGAAGTGCAAGCACTTCGTCCTGTCCTGGGGGCAAAGCCAAGCAATGCCAAGAGGCCAGCGTCTCTCTCTTGCTCCTGGGACTCTACACTTCAGGCTTCTTCTAGGATCTAACTGGAGGATGGTGAAAGGACCTCAATGATGATTGAATGTCCCAACTATCATGAAAAAATGGAGTATAAGGCACAAAAAAACTGTGTCAGAGAAATTAAAAACAAACAAAAATAAACAAAAATATGTTTCTTGAAGCCGAGTGTTGCCAAACAAATTCACACCAGTTTCCCTGGAGAGTCTGCGTGAGTTTGCTAACGGTCAGAGGTAGAATTTCAAGGGCACCAACTCCGGACTATTGTTTGTTCTGAGATGCTACTGGCAAAGTACACCAGAACATATATAATCTAGTTACATTAGAAAGAAAAATTTCCTCTGGCCCCAGACAGACTGGGGACACACCCAAATCCATATATGAATTTTGGGGAGGGTGGGTATTATTACAATTACAGTGGAGTCTGTAGAGATAAATGAGTATCTCTAGTATTAAATAATTTTGAATTTTTTTAATTTAATTTTTTTAAATAAGGAAAGGACAAACAAAATCTTTGCACAATTAAATTACCACTAAAAGTAAAGTTTAACACAGTTAAAACACTGGCTTATGAAATTAGCAACAATGCCATTTACATGTGAAACTCCAGTCTTCATAATAATTTATTTTTCTGGCTCAGGTATTTCCGTATACTCTAGCATTTTTATTATTTATGTTTTACAACATCATTCTAGCTGGAGAAAAACAAACGCTAGGTTTTTGAGTTTTTAACATGTACAATTTTTCTCTTATAAATTTTAAAAGAAACTACCTTTACTTGTAAAAGATATCATTATATATATGAGAATAAATAAGACAAAGTACAAAGACTATTTTTGAGACAGGAGGAAAGATGTGTGTTTCTAAGATACATTTGCTGAGTCTTGTTCTTTAAAATGAGCTTCAGTTAGTTCTTCGAACATCCTGATTATCTTTGGCTTCTCCCTGCTTCCCCTCAGGCCCCCAGGCCCCATTCTGCCTTCTACACTGTTCTTTGTTGAGGCTTTCCAACTAATCTCACAACATACCTAAATTTGTTCATTTCCTGGTTCTTTCCTCCTCCTTCCTTCCCTTGCAATATAGTTTTCTGATTTTTTAAAAAAGATTTTATTTATTTATTTGACACAGAGAGAGAAAGATCACAAGTAGGCAGAGAGGCAGAGAGGAGGAAGCAGGCTCCCTGGTGAGCAGAGAGCCAGCTGGGGCCCTTGATCCCAGGACCCTGAGATCATGACCTGAACCGAAAGCAGAGGCTTTAACCCACTGAGCCACTCAGGCGCCCTGATTTTTTTTTTTTTTTTTTTTTGAGGGCTATGGGGGGAATAGAACCACTGACCTGTTGTCATTGATCTTCCATATTAACTCATGGATCTGTTGTCAGCACTAAGGAGATGCAAGAATTATTTTTTGGAAAGCCAGGCGTGATCCAGTGAAGTTCTAGAGGAAGGTGGAAAGTAGGTAAGCAAGTGGTGCAGGTGGATTAATAAAATAGTGGAAAGTCTATTGCGTGTGTTTCTCCAGCTAAAGCATTCTTGTCCCATTCGCAGACTTCAGTGAATCTTTTCCCAGACTAAATGAGTACTGGCATCCAGTGGGTGGAATACATCAGTGATTAAAATCCATATGCCCGCCAATTCCTCTCTCTTTCTGTCTCATGTACACACACATGCGCACACACAGAGAGACGCTCGCGCAGGACCTACATGTTCAGTGCTAAGGGGATATTAAGTTGTGCTTTTCTCCTTTTGTTGCTCATTTTCTCTTGCTCCGTTTATCCTCCAGAAGGTGTTCATGTGATAGATTATTGTCTTATTTGACTAGCAATGTCAGGGAATGAAGTACAATCCATCTAAGCTGAAAGTTATCCTATCAGGACATCTATTTTATAGACCCTATTATGGATGGAAGCCTGCTGTTGACTGTCACACACACCTTCCACCCTCTGTAAGCACAAGCGCAGTGTCTATTTTTCTGCATCTCGGACACCAAAGTCCACTTTTATTGTACAGAGTCATATGTGCAGATCTCTCCAGGAGCTGGGAAAGTGATGATTTGTATCGCCATTGTACAAGGCCAGAATAATGGTCTTTTAAGAACATCTTTGTCTCTGTTTTATACTATTTGGTTTCCTGTGCAGTCAGACCTCATGTCTTCCTGCTCTTTGGTCTCTGCTGCCTGTATCCCTCATGCTCCACAAGTCAAACTTGATTCTTTCAGTCTTCTTCTTCCTTCCTTTTTCTGCATCTCGGACACCAAAGTCCACTTCTTCCCTCTCCTCCTCCTCCTCCTCCTCCTCCTCCTCCAAGATTTTCTTTATTCATGACAGGCAGAGAAAGAGTCAGAAAGCAGAGTCAGAAGCTGGCTTCCCAGCGTGATGCAGGACTTGATTCATCATGACCTGGGCCGAAGGCAGACACTTCATTGACTGAGCCACTCAGGTGCCTATTCTTCCTGTCTTTTTAGGCTCAAAAACAAAGGATCCAAATGTTTGCAATTCTATTTGAGAGTGTATAGATATTAGTGTGAGGCTATTTTCATCCTTATTTTGTTTGCTGAGATGCTCTTTTCCTACTTCTGCTATCTTCTTGGTAAGGGGTCCAGCACCCTTAATCAGTACAGCAGTTTGACCTTGAGCAGGTCAGTTTATTTCTAAGGGTGTAACTTCACATCACTAAGTGAGTGGACTGGATGGAATGATCCCTCAAATTCCTAACATGTGAAAAGTCTGTAACTCTAAGTGAGCTGTGCCTCTGTGTAGGAATGAGAGTTGGAAGACGATTATAGAAAATACCATAATGGAAATTTAATGTATGTTTTAAAAATGAATACCATTAATACAGATGTAAAAGTACAAAAATAAGAACACTGTAGAGTCATATATTGCATAAATATTTTCTCTTTATTGTAAACGTACTGAATCACATTATACCTTTAGAACAAATACCATTTTACCAGAAGGATACTTAAAATTATATGATTGCATTTTCATACAGATGTATATAATATACATTTTATATGTATAATAATTTTATTTGCATATATAAATAAGTTGTAGATATACTTCTGTTTGAACTGTAGTGTCATACATTAGTTAAATTTTGGCTGGTATGTCTCAGAGATTTTTCTAGAGTATTCCAAAAGGGGGCATTTTAGATATTTTAATCCATTTGGTTTATGTTAGAGTCTGTGGGTTTTTTGAGATGGCCTTTTTTTATCAGTAACGTTTTTAATATTTTTTTGGTCAATGTCATATCTCAGAGACCATCCAGGTCATCTGTTAATGACAACAAAAATATGTATATTCTACAGTTTATTTGCATTTTCTATGATGGTGGTTCAGTCTGTAACTTTGTGATAGAAAATTTTTTTGTAACCATAAACATGACATGTCTATACAGGAAACATATTTCAGTGTCCATGAGTTCATTTCATGGAAAGAATGCTTCTAGTGATTTTATTTTTAGAAGTATGAGGGCTGTTGTTTTGAAATTGATAACATTATAAATTATTAGTACCTTTCAATTATCTGAAAACTGCCGGTGATGTTGATCTCTCATTCTGACCCAATTTCCAAAGGGAATAGGACGCAATCAAGCACTGAGACCAAGCTAGAGAAATAACTAACATGTGTTTTGTGAACCGATATTGTTGCAGCTAAACAACTGCCACCCCAGGACTAGGAGAAACATATTAAAATATATAGATTTTCTGCTTGGTAGATTCCTTCGAGACTGTCTCATAGTTGGCGCCAATTGACAATGACCCTACAAGACATAATAAACAGAAAAAGCTACAAAGCCAAAATTATATTTTCCAAATGGTTTGTCTTGCATGCTCTCTACTGTAATTTTTGCTTGAATTTGACAGCTAATCATTGGTAGGCATATGTTGCTTTTGAGTCTTGATCTTGCAGCAATGAGGCTTAGAGCCAAATTGACAGGAATTGCATTTTAAGTAGCTATCAGCTGAAGAATTCACAAATATCCAAATGGTATTTGCAGAGATATTGACCATATGAAATCAAAGTATTTTGAATTACAACTGTCTTCATTAACTCATACATATTTATTGAATGCCTATTATGAAGGCAGAGCCCAAAGTTTGCCAAGTAATATGAAAGAAAATTGAGTGAAAAATGTAGAGATTCTGCCTTGTCCTCTGTCATCTAATAGTTGAAATAAAAGCATACATATATAACTATAACACAAGATGTAATGTAGTGAGTACATTAAGAATTGTGAAAGCAGGGTACTAAACTAATTTGGATAAAGGAATCATCTGTTGTCACTGGAAATAACAAGAAATTTATGTACTATTTATTATCGAGGTGACATCAGAAATGGGGTTTAAAACATCACAACTACAGATAAAATGAAGAGGATGATGTTAGTAAAAGCATATATAGGGATGGGAAAGTATAGGGTAATTATTTTAAAACCCTGACATGAGTTAGCATGGGCAAATAGAGGAGAGAAATGCTAGTATATGTAAAATTACATTGAGTTAATCGAGAGATCGTTATTATAAAGATGTGTGTATTTTTCAATAGGGAGACAAGCTGAATAGAAGAAAGATATGTAGATAGATTGGGGGAGAGACAGTTATCTGAGCATCCTCTTATTTAATATTAATATTTATTAAAACCATTCACACTGATATTTCTATTAGGCACATTGAGTACATGGAGTTATTATATCCATTGAGCTGGATGAGACAGCTAAGACAGGGGAAGGTGAAGAAACTGACAAGAGCACTCAGCTTACACCTGACCTAGCAGAATCTAAAAGTGTTCATTCTGACCCAGAGCCTGGGCTCTTACACAATAATGAAACTCTGTGTCCCTGCAGGTAGGTAATATTACAAGATTAACCATGTAGCCCTGATATACTTAGTTACACCTGCAAGTTCCATGGGAACTCGAAGCTCTCATTCAGCCATAGATCCACACCAGACATTCTCTCTCCCTGAACTTTTCTAATACTGGGGCTCTCCTTGGTCATTAGAGCTTATTATTTTCCTAATGACATTTTAATTTTTTGAACAGCTTTAGATTTATGTAAGAATTGTCCAGATAGTACAGAAAAGGGACACACACTTCACTGGGCTGTAAGACCAAAATTAATGTTAGGTGCAGCTTTGACATTTGAAGCTAGGAAGGGTTTGAATAGCTGCACTCAAGTTCTCCTCCTCCCAGATTCCTGCAAATAAAGTCCCCTAGCCAAACAACCTTGCTTATTAAATGGGCCAAATGAAGTTCCTGCTTATGTCTGAGTAGTGGGTTTGAGTTCCCTGCCAGCTGTGGAATTATTCGAATAAGGCCGTCCTGTCTCCCATTGGGAACCAGGGGACAGCTTGTTCTCCTCATACTGCTACCACCACCACCACCCCCCGCCAGCTCCTGGTGGTTCACTCCACTCACAGTGCAAAGAGGGGGTGTCCTATTATTAGCATCGGACATTAGAATGGGATACTTGTTACAACACTTGAACCAACATTGGCGCCCTGGGCTAAACCAAGATCCACACTTACTCAGATTTCCTTAGAGTTTACGTTGTGTTCTTTTTTGGTTTCTGGATATTATGCACCTGTAGTCATCAAGTTGTCCTTAGGATCCTCTTGGCTCTGACACTGTGTCAGACTCTGCTTGTTTTTGGTGACCTTGACAATTTTGAGGACCAGTGGTCATGTATTTTGTGGAATGTCTCCGTATTGAGATTTGTCTAATGTTTTTTTTTGTGATTTTACGGGAGTTTTACATTTGGGGGAGGAACACCACAGAAGCAGAGTACTGTTTCATCATGTCATTTCAAGGATCTGTATTACGAACATGCCATCACTGTTGATGCTAACTCAGTCCCCTGGCTGGAGTAGTGTTGGTCAGAATCTTCCACCATGGAATTGCTCTTCCCCTGACTTTTCACTCAGTACCCTTTAGAAGGAATTCAATACACACTTAAGGAATAGAATTAAGGAATGAAGAGTTACACTCTATCTCCTTGAGGGATATATAACCTTTTTTTGAAATCTGCTACCAAGGAGATTGTCTATTCTCTATCTATCTATCTATCTATCTATCTATCTATCTATCTATCATCTATCATCTATCTATTATCTATCTATCTATCTATCTATCATCTATCATCTATCTGTCTATCATCTATCTATTATCTATCTATCTATCTATCTATCTATCTATCTATCTATCATCTATCTATCATCATCATCTATCATCTAACTATCTATCATCTATATCTATATACCTATTTATCATCTATTTCTATATGGAGTCTTGGATATTTATTTTATACACTGTGTTTAATCCTACTTTATTTTATTGCACAGATTGTTCCAGCTTTGGTCAATAGAAGCTCTTTAATTGGAAGTTGTCTCCTCTGTCCCTGTGTCATTGTGTTTATGTAGGGGTTTTTGGTTTGTTTTTGTTTTACTCTCTGACACCATAGGATGCGAATGCTAATCCTATTTTTTTTAAAAGATTTTATTTATTTATTTGACAGAGAGAAACACAGCCAGAGAGGGAACACAAGCAGGGGGAGTGAGAGAGGGAGAAGCAGGCTTCCTGCTGAACAGGGAGCCCGATGTGGGACTCGATCCCGGGTCTCCGGGATCATGACCTGAGCCAAAGGCAGTCGCTTAACCAGCTGAGCCACCCAGGCGCCCCTAATACTGTCTATTTTTTACATCAGGCCCAGAATTAGTCATTTGTTCAGGGAGGCTTGGCTCCTTGAATCTGAGAATGGCTGCTTCAGGGTGCTCATTGCTACTGGGCCCTCTCATTACCACCAAATACATTCAGCTGACAGAGCAAGGAGATAGATGTGTGTCTGCTAATCCATGTATATACACATATCTAGGAATATATATACATAAACATGAGAATATAGTTGAAGCTAAACATGAGTGTGTGTTTAATTACTCAGCTCCAGGACGCATGGGCAGTAGGATCTGAACTGTTAGCCGGCCCCACAGGGAACAACCTTATCAGCTGAAGCACTGTGCTTCTGTACAACTCCTTCAGCCTCTGTTCTTATGGATGCCAAGATGGACCCAAGCTAATGCTTCATTTAAGCAATTAAGCTCAGCACCCTTTCCCCATCTCTTTAAGTTAGATTGTTTTATGCATTTGTACTACAGTTCATTATTTTGCCACATTCTGCATCCCATCTCAGTATTCCTATTAGTGATGTTTTGAAATGTGTGTGTAAAAAGTCTCTGTTGGAGCACCCAAGTGGCTCAGTCTGTTAAAGGTCTGCCTTAGGCTCAGGTCATGATCCTAGGCTCCTAGGATCAAGTTCAGTGTCGTTGGGGGGGGGGGTCCCTTCTCAGCAGGGAGTCTGCTTCTCCCTCTGCTCTCCCCCACTCCTGCTTGTCTTGTGCTCTCTCTCTCTCTCTCAACTAAGTAAAATCTTTTAAATAAAGGCTCTTTGTCCTTTTTGCAATTCTAGTATTTAGAGAGATTTTTCTTATATTGTTAGAAATCACCTCTGTTGTTTAAAACATTTGATGCTTTTTATGTTTTTTGGTGTTGCACAAATGGCATCTATTGTCTTAGTATATGGTGATTGATCAGATATTATTTGGAAATAGCTCTTCTGTATTCCTAATTCTTCTCTAGGAAAGAGAAAGAGTCCCAGTGTTGCTGCTGCATGTTAGGGTGACGTGATCCCAGTGTTCTATTGAGATGGTATCCTTATTTGTCAGTAGTGTTCATAACATGCCCCAAACTGAGAAAGTCATCTTTACAAGTGGGCTTGTTTTCCAGCGCCTTCTGATATGAGACCAGATAAGTTTCAATATTTTTTTTGTTAGCATTTTTACCATTATTAATGCCTAGTATTTTTTCTGGGTTTGGACCCAGGCTCCTGTATTAAATATATTTCTAAGTTACAGAATTCTCTCAACTTGATCTTCTTCATGTGTAAATTACTTTCTTATATATAACCTAATATTGCATTTACAAATGCTGGTAATTCCCTTCCCCTCCCATTTCCCTACAGCATTTGAAATATCTGGTAAAGATTCTTTCGACTTTACTCATCATGAATGGAGAGCTGATAAAGTGCTGAAGCAGAAGAGGGTTGATGCAGAATATATGCATTTGGGAGATTAATCTGACATCTGTTATGCAAGATGAATGAGTTTCTTCATTCAACAAATATTTATTGAGTGTTCATAAAGTACCAAGCACTGTTTTAAGCGCTGAGTTTACAGCAGTAAGCAAAATAGACAAAATTCCCTTCTCTCATTAAGTTTCAATTCTGATGCAGAGATGCCGCCAGTATACAGACAATAGAAATAGGTCCACATGACCTGTCTTGTAGGAATAGATTTTATTAAGAACTTAAGCAGCATAAATAGAGATAGATAGAAACGGGGTCCAACTTAATATAGGATGGCCACAGATAGGCTCTCTGACAAGCTAATTTTTAAGCAAGGCCTGAAATGAAATGCATGAATGCATACATAAGGAGAAAGAACACTTCAGTTTAAGGAGCCACTGAGCACAAAGCTTCTCAGACAAATCAGATGCAGTGCAAATCAGATCGAGGAACAGCATGGAGGCACATGTGGACTTAATGCCACATAGAACCCACCTAAGAACCTGTCTGAGGTTCTTACTCCACTCTGTCACTACAGCTGCCCAATCAAACACACTTCCCTTTCTCTTTTTAAGAGACCATTATGGCAAGGAAGAGCATGTAATTTAAAGACCTAGCTAGGAGATTTTTAGAAGTAACCAAGAGAGCTACTGATAATTACACTATATAAAAAGCACAAATGGGATTGCCTTTTCTTGCTAAAAATGTGAATTGGTAAAAAATAATAATAATAATTTTAGTTTTTTCATCTCTAAAAGTGGAAATAATAATTCTTGCACAAATTGCATGAAGCACATCTCTATTACTTGAAATATTACCGAGAACATGTTTTATGATGAAACCTTTATAATATGACATAGAAATATGACACTTGTGAGGTTCAAAAGAGACATAAATTGGTGCCCTCAGATTTCTTAGTTTTAGAATCATAGGTTTGTGTGATTAAATCTTTTATAGGTAAACTGAAAAAAGAGAAAGAGAGAGAGGAGTGTAGTAGGCTTCTGAGGTTCTGCCACTGGTTTTTGAGTATGGTAGACAAGTCACTGAAACTCTGTGACTCAGTTACCTCATCTGTAAAATGGTGATATTTCTGAGCTCTCATGAAATGGGGGCAAGGTACATGAAAATGGCCTGAAACTTGGTGAAGACTCAGGTCCAGGACCATTAATCTGGTTATTTGCATAAGTCCAGGGGTGAGAAGGTAAAGGGGGTGGACAGTTTGGGGCAGTTGAGAAGGAAGAAGCCAAGAGGTGCTCTCCTGTTTCCATGGGCACTCCAGTCCAACTTGCTGGCATCAGAACAGAAGGGACCCTTCTACATGAAAGTTTTGAGGCAGTTTCTCGGCTCCTAAACAGAGTTGAAGTGGAGGTGGAGCTGTAGTCATGATGTGAACTAATGAGGTCAGACTGCTGTTTCTGAGTCCTGCCCTCTGGTCGGTCTGAGTCGTAAGATCCAGGAGGCAAATTGGCCTTTTGTTAGGCTTCCTTTCAAGACCGAGCAAGGACCTGAGAAAACACAATTTGAAATTTGAAAGAGAATAGGAAATCTTGTGATTTTCACACCTAAATATTAAACTTAGGTTCCCAATTATGCAGCTTTCAGGCCTGTATTGCTTTCCAGTGAGACTACAGGCAAATCATTCTACCTTCTCTGGACTCCGGATCTTTCATTTAAATTTTAAAAATGAAAAGAACACCCACCTTCCCAAGAGGGGTAGTTCTGGAAGAAAGTAATGTTTGTTATGCAGAGTGGAATGGGTGAGGAAAAAGTACATTGTTTAGAGAATTTTGTGCTTCTGCGCATTATCCTATGTGTTGTCTGTCACAGTCTCCCATACAAAATGCGCTTCTGAATGAAGTTCAGCGGCTGACCACACACAGGATGTTCTGACCACGTATCGTCAGACTGTCTTTTCCCTCAGGAGGTGAGGTTTGCACGATGCCTGCTAGTGTAAGCTATAGGCCAACCTTCGTGCTCACTTCATGGTACACTCAGCCTGCCCTTTCTTAAAACCCGAGAAACTCTGCACTCCTACTAGTGGGAGGCATCTGAGAAGTCTTCCCAGACGCAGTTCTGTGAGACTCAGCCGAGCATGGACCTCCCTTAACTGCAGATCCGTCTCTCCCCGCCATCAGCTTACCCCCGCGAGCTTATAAGGATGGATGCTGGAAGTCACAGGCTCACAGGACCCATCTCCATCTGCAAACAGACTTAACAGGCAGACTCCAGGGGTGGCGCATGGTGGAGGGCCCTCTTCTGGGCTGGTGAGGACTTTGAGACTTGAGGAAGCAAGGGCTGAGCTGGAGATTGGAACCTGACAACAAAATTGGGGGGAGGTACAGAGATTGTCCCATTTACTACCCACAATGCATGCATAACCTCCTCCTTTGTCAACATCCCCCACAGAGCAGGACATTGGTTGCAACTGATGAACCTACCATGAACATCAGCATCACCCAGAGCTCACCATTTGCATTTCAGTTCACTCTTGGTGTTGCACGCTCTCTGGGTTTGGACAAATGTATGAGATGTGGATCCATCATTGCAGTATCTGACAGTGTTTTCACCACCCTGAAAATCCTCTGGGCTCTACCTCTTCTTCTTCCCCCATCCTCGAGCGCTCACAGACAACGGATATCTTTACTGTGTACATAGTTTTGTCTTTTCCAAGTTGTTATATGGTTGGGACCCTACAGATGTAGCCTTTTCAGACTGACTTCTTTCACTCAGCATCATGCAATGAAAGCCCCTCAATGTCTTCCCATGGCTTGATGGCTCATTTCTCTTACTGCTGCCTGACGTTCTTACCATTCATTTCTTTGTTTTCTGCTGGGCTGTGGATTATTATTTATCATTATGGCCTTCGCTGTCAGCTTTCTCAGGTTCCCTACCTTTGGACCACTCACCTACATTATCTACATTTCTACTCTGAGCGCTGGGCTGGATAGGGATCTTGTTGACTTGGTTGCTGTGTAAGAGCATTTCCCCCTCTGTTTGTCCTATAGCAGGTGTTGTGCTTTCGGAGAGAGGAGGAGGGAGGGAGGAAGGACAGAAATAAGGCAAGAGAAAGGAAAGAGCTAATCTTACTCAGTTAATACTTCAACCAGCATTCAAATATAGTTTCTAATATTTCTATATTCTTACTAATAGTTACACCTACCATCAAAGTGTGAAATTCAGATTGAAATGTGTATTGAATTCTTTTTAGGTACAGGAGTTGAAGGGCAGGAAGAAGCACTAGCCACTCAACATTTCCAATAGAAAAAAAAGTACCTCTCAATATGTGTGGCAGAGGTATTTGATGTCCAAATTCTGGAATCAGTTGTGAATGTTCATGTGAGTAAAGCTGACGGTTTATGATATTGGGCTGGCAGGAAAGGTTTGACAATCTCTTTGAGCCTGGAGCAGTGTGTCTGCATTAGAGAAACTGTACTGCTTTGCCTTTGGTGGAATGGAGCCCACCTTAGCTGGTTCTGGTGGCTTCTGCTGGCAATGTAGAGGGCCAGATATAGCAATGCGGTTGACACAGTGACTGTCCGTGTCATTGTGGGGAATACAATGGGCAGGTAGACTCAAAGTTATTTAGGACGGGGGGATGCTTGTATATATACTTGTTAACGATGTAGTGTTACTTAATATGAAAACCTTTGCCAAGTTTTCCCATATAAACAACAGCCACAGAATGAGATTAGATGCTCAGTGAGTTATTAGGTGCTTAGGGGAAATTCTCATGCTACAAGATAACAAGCTATTTTCATAACACTAATGAAAAACAGAGGGAGTGGGCTTATTGGAATAGCACCTTAACACTATAGGACCCTAGATGAATGGGTAATTGTCTCATGAATTAGAAACTTTAGTTTCTAATGTATGTGTCTGCAAACCCAGGAGAGATCTTAAAACAATGTCATGGTTTCTGCAGCTGACTTCAGTAACTAATTAACTCTGTATTTGCAGTTTGAGATATAGGCCACTAATTTCAGAGGAGTGGAATAGCCTGGTTGTTAAATGTGGTAAATTTGGGATCTCCTTAAAGTACCTCATTTAGAGGAGAACTTCAGACCAATATCGCTGATGAATACAGATGCCAAGATTCTCAACAAGATCCTTGCTAACAGGATCCAACAATACATTAAAAAGATTATTCACCATGAACAGGTGGGTTTTATCCCAGGGATGCAAGGGTGGTTCAACACTCGCAAAACAGTCAACATGATAGAACAAATCAATAAGAGAAGAGAGAAAAACCACATGGTACTCTCAATTGATGCAGAAAAGGCATTTGACAAAATACAACATCTGTTCCTGATCAAAACTCTTCAAAGTATAGGGATAGAGGGAACATTTCTCAACCTCATAAAATCTGTCTATGAAAAACCCACAGCAAATATCATCCTCAACGGGGAAAAACTGACAGCCTTTCCTCTGAGATCAGGAACAAGGCAAGGATGCCCACTCTCACCACTACTGTTCAACATAGTGTTAGAAGTCCTAGCAACAGCAATCAGGCAACAGAAAGAAATAAAAGGTATCCAGCTTGGCAAAGAGGAAGTCAAACTCTCTCTCTTTGCAGATGACATGATAC
>PITA01015306.1:0-42957 GCA_004023965.1 Spilogale gracilis
CCCAACCCCTGATTCTCTCCTTCATAACTGGCAAAGTTTTTCAGAATCGACTTTTCAGAACTCTAGAAATTAACAAGGGACTGAAGCAATCTGGAGAGAGTTTTTTATCAAGAAAAATAGCTACATCTCAGTAAGCACGGTGAGCTTTGTGGCAATTGAACTTGTCCTATTCCCATCCCCTCTCACCAGCTCTGAGCAGCTCTTAGGAACCAACAGCTTCGTCACAGCCCAGCAGACAATGAGGCGGGAGGTGGGGACAAGTCTGGGCTTGGAGGTCCTTCAAAAGCCTCATTTCCACAGAACTGTCATGGTGACCTGTCTGGTGGCATCTAGAACACTCCACTTGGAAGCCTGTCTTCGTTCTACTAGACTTGGAGTTCATCCAACGTGGAAAACCTCTTCCCTGGAGTACTGGTATGAATCTTCAGATGCACATCCTTGTGGATAGATTATAAACCACTATATGGTTGACCTTTTAGCCATGGGAGGGTTGGGGTGTCAACCCCCCATGAAATTGAGAATCTACATATAACCCCCAACTCCCCCAAAACTTTGCTAATTGACTACTGCTAACTGGAAGCCTTACTGAAAACAGTTAATACATATTTTATATGTATTATATATTGTAGTCGTATAATAAGGTAAGCTACAAAAAATATTAAGACAACCCTAAGGAAAAGAAAATACATTACAAGTTCTGTATGATTAAAGATATGCACATAAAGGGACCCACACTGTTCAAACCTGTGCTGTTAAAGGGTCAACTGTATTTGCACTTTAAAAGGGTAAATTTGGGGGCACCTGGGACCAGTCGTTCAGCACCTGCCTTTGACTCGGCCATGATGCCAGGGTCCTGGGACCAAGTCCTGCATCGAGCTCCCTGCTCCATGGGGAGTCTGCTTCTCCCTCTGACCTTCTCCCCTCTCATGCTCTCTCTCACTCTCTTGCCAATAAATAAATAAAATCTTTAAAAAAACAAAAAGGCGAATTTTATGCTCTCTGAATTATATCTCCATTCAAAAAAATAATGAGATGTTGCACTGGGCTGCAGTCAGCCGAGAGCTGGATTGGGGCTTGAGGGTGTGCTTCCAAGCCAACTTTCTCACACTGTTCGTACCAGGAGGCCTCAGCTCCTCACCAGATGGGCCTCTCAAAACACTGCTCAAGTGTCTTAGCAATAGGGCAGCTGGCTTCTATCACAGTCAGTGATTTGAGAGAGAAAGGAGAAAGTCACAAAGTATTTTTATGACCTTGGCTCAGAAGTCACAACAGTCACTTGTGTCAGGTTCTAGGAGTTCTAAGGGAGCCACCAAGTGCAGCCCATTCTCAAGGAGAAGGAAGCAAGCCCCAGCTCTTTTAAGATTTTATTTATTTGAGAGACAGAGAACATGAGAGGGGAGAGGTCAGAGGGAGAAGCAGACTCCATGCTGATGCGGGACTGGGTCCTGGGACTCCAGATCATGGCCCGAGCCAAAGGCAGCTCCTTAACCAAACTGAGCCACCCAGGCGCCCCAAGCCCCAGCTCCCGAAGGAAGGGGGAATGACAATGTATGGACACACCTTCAGACCCATGGCACGTACGCGTAACATCTCCAGGACACAAAAGAAACTGACAGCAGGGCTCCTCCGCGTGCAGCGGGGGCTCAGGGGGCTCAAGGGCAGGAGCGGGGTGGAGGGCACGTACCGTAAACTCATTTGCACGGTTGGAATGGCGAACCATGCAAACGTGCCATTTGTTCAAATGATTCAAAATCATTTTGAAAGTTAAAAACAAGAAGCAAATTTGTACGCCTTTAAGGAAAATACTTTTAACTTGTAACATGCTTTGCTAGCTGACTGTTAGGTGAAAGTCCTAAATTGTACTTTGATGAATACATAAAACTTTTAAATATTTATATCCATCCATCCATCTGTACATACCTACCTTCTCACTCCTTAGCTCCTTACAGCCAATTTTTAACAGAAAAAAAACTGGTATCTTCTTTGGGTCCTAAAATCTATTTTTATATATTCTTATATACCCATTATGCTTTATTCTTATGTACCCGTTATGCAGAACTCTCCCCTGCAGGGGGGGGGGGCAGTGAACACGACGGTTTAGGTCCCACTCCACCTGGACAGCACAGGGAGCAGGGTCTGGGAACCTCAACTGGCTTTCTGCCTCAGGGAGCCCGAGGTGCCCAGCCCACTCCAGCCACAGCCGTCCGACCATGGCAGCCAACATGGTACACACCACGACGCCCCTGGTCAGTGCTCACTCCAGCTGTATCTCACCAAGATCACACAAGCACAAAGCACCCAGAGCACGCCAGGCCGGCACCACCTCAGCTCCCGATGACTTGCCAGGGAGCCCCAAAGCAGAGCGCCCTGGGAGAACCCACTTCAGCTTCAGCGGGCCTGCCAGGGTGCCCTGCGTATGGAAAGCCCTGGAATCAACCTAGACCCCGCCCACCTTCAGCTCCAGCCGTCCACGAGGGCAGCCCCAGCACAGAAGGCCCGGGAACTCCAGCCCGCAGCGGCCACAGCATTAGCGAGCCAGTCGAGGTCACCACCAGGCACACAGTCCACACAGGGGACAAGCTTACATAAGAACATTATCTTCAAGTTTAGGGGAAGCAGCTGCTCTGCCTAAGCCATAGACACAACACAAAAAGTCAATCAAAATGAGGAGACAGGAATATGTTCCAAACAAAAGAACATGACAAAACTTCAGAAAAAGCCCACATGAGAGGGAGATAAGCAATCTATGTGATAAAGAATTTGAAGTCATGGTCATTAAGATGCTCCCTGGACAGAAGAGTGGATGAACTCAGTAAGAACATCAACAGAGGAAATATATATAAAGATTTTATTTATTTATTTGACAGACAGACACAGTGAGAGAGGGAACACAAGCAGGGGGAATGAGAGAGGGAGAAGCAGGCTTCCCACTGAGCAGGGAGCCCAATGCGGAACTCGAACCCAGGATTCCGGGATCATGACCTGAGCTGAAGGCAGCTGCTTAACGACTGAGCCACCCAGGCACCCAAAGAGGAAATACTTTTTAAAAGAACCAGAGTAGAAGAAATGAAAAATACACTAGAGGGAACTGACAAGAAGATGCAGAAGAACAGACCAGCGATCTGAAGGACAGGGTAATGAAAAGCACACAAGCTGAACAGCAAAAATTAAAAAGCATTTTTAAAATGAGGCTATATTAAGGGGTCTCTTGGACAATACAAAGCAAGCCAACATTTGGGGGGACAAAAATTATTTGAAAAAAATAATAGCTGAAAATTTCCCCACACTGGGGAAGGAAACAGACATCCAGACCCAGGAAGCACAGAGAGAACTCCAAACAATATGAACCCAAGGAGGTCTGACTATGATACCTAATAATCAAACCACCAACAATGAGAGATAAAAAAAAAAGAGAATTTTAGAAGCACCAGGAGAGAACAATCAGTTCTGTACAATGGAAACCGCATAAGGTCATCAGCTGATTTTTCAACACAAACTTTGCAGGTCAGATGGGAAGGGCAGGATATATTCACAGTGCTGACAGGAAAAAAACTACAACCAAGAATACTCTACCCGGCAAGGTTATCATCCAGAATGGAAGGAGATCAAGAGCTTCCCAGACAAAAGTTAGAAGAGTTCATCACCACTAAACCCGTCTTATGAGAAATGTGAAAGTGACTTCTTTAAAAGGAAAAGAAAAAAACATAATTAGATAAAAATTATGAAAGGAAAATACTTTGTGAGGAAAAGCGAACATGCGCCAAAGGTAGTAGTCCAATCACTTTCAAAGCCAAAAGAAAGGATAAAATACAAAAGCAGTAAAATCAATTCCATTCCAAAACTCAGTTACAGGGCCTCAAAGTAAAATGATGTACATTATAAGAACGTATACATAAAACGTGGGGGGGGGGTTTACAATGTAGTTCCTTTGTTCAAATTTAAATGACCATCAACTTAATATAGACTGCTGTATACCTAGGAGGTTATAT
The DNA here is from genome assembly GCA_004023965.1 of Spilogale gracilis. Classification (NCBI taxonomy): domain Eukaryota; kingdom Metazoa; phylum Chordata; class Mammalia; order Carnivora; family Mephitidae; genus Spilogale; species Spilogale gracilis. The sequence continues at coordinate 3,990 of PITA01015306.1, forward strand.
ATGAACTTCATGGTAACCAAAAGCCAAAAACCTAACAGAAACACAAAAAATAGAGAAAATAAGCCAAGCATAACACTAAAGAAAGTCATTAATCACAAGGAAAGAAAGCGAGAGAAGGAACAGAGAAGAGCTACAACCAAGAAACAAAATAGCAATAAGTGCATACCATTCAATCATTACTTTAAATGTAAATCGTCTAAATGTTCCAATCAAAACACAGGGTAGGGGCACCTGGGTGGCTCAGTCACTAAGTGTGTGCCTTTGGCTCAGGTTATGATCCCAGAGTCCCAGGATCAAGTCCCACATTGGGCTCCCTGCTTAGCAGGAAGCCTGCTTCTCCTTCCTCACCTTCCCCTGCTTGTGTTCCCTCTCTTGCTGTGTTTCTCTGTAAATAAATAAAATCTTAAAAACAAAACACAAGGTAACTGAATGAATTAAAACAATGAGAACACAAGACCCATCTGTATGCTGCAACAAGAGACTCACTTCAGACCTAAAGACATATATAAACTCAAAATGAAGTGACAGAGAAACATATTCTATGCAAATGGAAGCAGAAAAAACAAAAACAAAAAAGCCTTGGTATCAATCCTTATACCCCCCAAAAAATAGATACCCAAATATCTATTTTAAAACAAACTAAAAGGAGACAAAGAAAGGCATTTGATAATGATGAAGGGACCAACCCAGCAAGACGGTGTAATAATTGCAAACCATTAGGGACCCAACACAGGAGCATCTAAATACAGAAAAGCAAATATTAACCAAAAAATGAGAAAATTCCAGTAATACAATATTAGAATTTAATACCACACATGCATCAATGGATAGATCATCTAGACAAAAATCATCCAAAAAAAAAAAAAAAGTAGCTTTAAGGGGCAACTGCGTGGCTCAGTCAGCTAAGCATCTGCTCATCACGAGTGCCCTCCTTAATCTCCATCACCTAACCATTCCCCATCCACTCCCCTCTGGTATCCATCAGTTTGTTCTCTAGAGTTAAGAGTCAATTTCTCGGTTTCTCTTTTTCCCTTTGCTTGTTTTTTTCTTAAATTTCACATGAGTGAAATCATATGGTATTTCTCTTTCTTATTTCACTTAGGGTTACACTTTCTAGCTCCATCCATGTTGTTGCAAATGGTGAGGTTTCATCTTTTTTCATGGCTGAGTAATATTCCATTGTATGTATATACATCTTCTTTATCCATTCATCTTGGATTTATCTTTATCCATGGATACTGGGGCTGTTTCTATAAGTTGGCTACTGTAGACAATGCCGCTATAAATGTAGGGGTGTGTGTATAACTCTGAATTAGTGTTTTTTATTCTTTGGGTAAATACCCACTATGACTGCTGGATCCTAGCGTAGTTCTATTTTTAACTTTTGAGCACCCTCCATATTGTCTTCCTGAGTGGCTCCCCCAGTTTGCATTCCCATCAATAGTGTAGGAGGGCTCCCCTTTCTCCACATGCTCACCAACACCTGGTGATTCTTGTATTATTGATTTTAGCCATTCTGTCAGGTGTGAGATATCTACCAACCATGTAAAGAAGAGTTAATAGCTATTATTCTCAAACTATTCCAAAAATAGAAGAAGGAGGAAAACTTCCAAATTCATTCTATAAGGCCATCTTCATCCTGATACCAAAACCAAAGACAACCCGGAAAAGACAATTACTGGCCAATACCTCTGATGAACACAGATGCAAAAATCCTTAAGAAAAGCAAGCCAAATTTAACCATACATTAAAAAATATTCTCAGGGTACCTGGTTGGCTCACTTGATCTTGGGGTTGTGAGTTCGAGCCCCCCACTGGGCATAGAGACTACATACATACATACATAAAATAAAATTTAAAAAAACCTTGATCATCTCAATAGATGCAAAATAAGCACCGGGCAATTCAACGTCTGTTCATGATGAAAACTCTCCACAGAGTGAATCTAGAGGAAACACCCCTCAATAAAAGGCCACATATGCAAAACCCACAGTTACCATCATACTCAGTGGTGAAAAACAAAACTTTTCCTCTAAGAACAGGAACAAAACAAGAATGTTAATTCTTGGGGCACCTGCATGTGGCTCAGTCATTAAGAATCTGCCTTCCACTCAGGTCATGATCCCGGGGTCCTGGGATCGAGCCCCATCAGGCTCCATGCTCGGCAGGAAACCTGCTTCTCCCTCTCTCACTCCCCCTGCTTGTGTTCCCTCCCTAACTGTGTTTCTCTCTGTCAAATATATAAGTAAAATCTTTTTTTTTTAAAAAAAAGAATGTTAATTTTTACCACTTTTATTCAACATTATACTGGAAGTCCTAGCCACAGAAATCAGTCAAGAAAAATAAAAGGGAACCAATTAATAAGAAAGACATAAAACTGTCACTATTTGCAGATGATATGATGCTAGAAATCCTAAAGATTCCACGAAAAAGCTATTAGAACTGTTAAATGAATTCAGTAGAGTTGCAGGATATGAAATTAACATACAGAAATTTGTTGCATTTTATGCATTAAGAACAAAATAGCAGAAAGAGAAATTAAGAAAACAATCCCATTTATAGCTGCATCAAAAAGAATTAAATACCTAGGAATAAACTTAACCAAGGATGTAATATATTTGTACTCTAAAAGATATAAAACATTGATGAAAGAAATTAAAAATGACACAAATGGAAAGATTAACCATGATCATGGATCAAAACAGTATGGTGCTGGCACAAAAATATAGATCAGTGGAACAGAATACAGAACCCCAAAATAAACCCGCTTATATGGTCAATTAACCCCAACAAAGGAAGCAATAATATACAATGGGGAAAAGACAGCCTCTTCAATCTATGGTTTTGAGAAACCTGGTCAGCTACATGCAGAATGAGACTGGACCACTTTCTTACACTGTCCACAGAAATAAACTCAAAATGGATCAAAGATCAGACCTGAAACCATAAAGCTTCCCCCCAAAACAAAAACAAAACAAAACACACACAGTAATTTCTTTGACATGAGCCTCAGCAACATATTTATGGACAGGTCTCCTCAGGCAAGGGAAACAAAAGCAAAAACAAATTATTGGGGCTACATCAAAGTGAGGAGCTTTTCACAGTAAAGGGAACCATCAACAAAATGAAAAGACAACCTACTGAATGGGAGAAGATATTTGTGAATGACATATCTGGTAAGGGGTTAGTATCTAAAATAGATAACTAACTTACACAACTCAATGCCAAGAAAACAAATAATCTGATTAAAAATGGGCAGAGGACCCGAGTAGACATTTTTCCAAAGAAGACATCCAGATGGCCAACAGACACATGACAAGACGCTCAACATCACTGTCATCAGGGAAATGCAAATCACAACCACAATGAGAGCCCACCTCACACCTGTGAGAACGGCGAATATCAAAAAGAAACAAGTGTTGGGGAGGATGTGGAGAAAAGGGAACCATCGTGCACTGTTGGTGAGAATGGAAGTTGGGGCAGCCCTTGTGGCAAACGGTATGGAGGCTCCTCAAAAAATTACAAGCAGAACTACCATACGATCCAGTAATTCCCGTGCTGGGTATTTACCCAAAGAAATCAGAAACACTAATTTGAAAAGATATGTGCACCCTTATGTTCACTGCCCCAGCATTTACGACAAACAGCCAAGAGGCAGAAGCCATTGCGTGCCCGTCAATAGTTGAACGGATAAAGAAAACGTGGTGTGCACACACAATGACAATCTCTCAGCCATGATGAGGTCCTGCCATCTGTGACAACAAGGACGGACCTAGAGAGTATTACGCTCGTGAGAGAAGGCAGAGAGACACAAATGCCCTAGGACTTCACTTCTATGTAGAATCTAAGGAAACAAAATAAATGAACACAGAGAGAAAAGGAGCAAAGAAAAATAAATACAGAGAACTGGGGGTTGCCAGAGGGAAGGGGGCAGGGGGAAAGCACATGGGTGAAGGGGAGTGGGAGGGCCAGGCCTCCAGGCATGGAACGAGTACATCACGGGATGAAAGGGACAGCAGAGGGAACACAGTCAATGGGACTGGAACGGTGTTGCGTGGGGACAGACGGCGGCTACACTTGACAGTGAACAGGGTCACACACACAGGGTCACACACACAGTTGTGGAATCACTACGCTGTACTCCTGAGACGAATGCAACACTGCACCTCGACTATACTTCAGTCAATAATAAATGCTCCTAGGTTTGCTGTGGGGATCAGACGAAACGAGGTGCCGAGATCACGCGGCAGCATGCCTGGCACTCGGTACATGCTCAGTAAACCCATGCTCGTCATCGTCACACCGCACTCCAGGGCCTTGTACTTAAGGGACAGGAGTCGAATGAATCATCACAGCTTTAAGTAAAATGAAAACACCTTCCTCCGAGAGGCCTGCCTTTGGCGGATGCCTGAGGAGCCCTCAGGCAGGTGCGGGGTCCCTGCTGGGAAGTCAGACATCCCTGAAGTCTTCCAGTAAATCTCTGGGCAAGTACTAGAGGGTGTGAAGTGAGAGAGGTCTCCAGGAGGGGGTGAGAAAGGAGGAGAGCCTCCCTCACCAGGCACCTGGGCCCACCCAGCACCCCGGCCTCGGCATCCCACGTGACGGTCTGCGGCCAGTTCCCTGGCCCTTTAGCGACGTTGAAAGGCACCTGCTCCCTTCGCTGTGTGTGCTGCAGCCCTTCAGGCCATCCCTCCTGCTTGAGGACCACCTCGCAGCTGACTTTCTGAAAACACTATCAGCGCTGATGCAGCTGAAAACACCACGACTCTGGAAGGCCCAGAGATGCTGCGAGCCGTCATGCGCAGGAAGACCACGGGGTCCGAGGACAGCAGGCAGAAGGGGACACTTTGTAAAAGCTCTATCAACCCAGAGAAACACTGCACTCTGGAAGCTAGAATTCCAACAAAGCACTTACTCTCCTCTTTCAAATGAGAACTTGCTGGCTACAATCAAGAGAGAAAGAAAAAACAAATCTATTTTCAGCTAACCCAACAGATCATGTGTCATTATATAATTATTCGTATGGAACGAAGAAACTTTAACTTCTATTTACAAAGTTTTCATCGTGTTTAAATTTTATTTAAAATGCTTAAGCCATAGGTCCTAAAACCTAAAGAATGCCCCAGAAGTTTCCAACTGAAAATAAAGTTATTAATAAACAAGAGAAGGTGGCTCAGCTCATGATCTCAGGGTCCTGGGATGGAGCCCTGCATCAGGCTCCCTGCTCAGTGGGGAGTCTGCTTCTCCCTCTGCCCCACCCCCACTCATTCTTTCTAATAAATGAATAAAGTCCTTTAAAAAGAGAAAGACTGAGGGGCACCTGGGTGGCTCAGTCATTAAGTGTCTGCCTTGGGCTCAGGTCATAATCCCAGCATCCCGGGCCCGTGTGGGGCTCTCTGCTCAGCAGGGAGCCTGCTTCCTCCTCTTTCTCTGCCTGCCTCTCTGCCTCCTTGTGCTCTCTGTCAAATAAATAAATAAAATCTTAAAAAAAAAAAAACAAAACTTTTGTGCATTAAAGGACACAAGTGACAGAGAGAAAAGGCCACCCACAGAATGGGTGAAAATGTAAATCGTATCTAAAAAAGGACTAATACCCAGAATATACAAACAACTCCTATAACAGCAACAACAACAAAATCCAGTTTAAAAAATGGACAAAGGACTTACAAATGGACAAAGGAGTAAAGAAGATACACAAGTGGACAATAGCCACATGAAAAGATGCTTGATACCACTCATCAGAGAAATGTAAATCAGAAGTATAATGAGGGGTATCTGGGTGGCTCAGGCAGTTGAGCAACCCCCTCTTGATTTCAGCTCAGCTCATGACCTCAGGATCCGGGGTTCCAGTCCTGCATCAGGCACTGCATTTAGTGGAGAGTTGCTGGAGATTCTCTCTCCCATCTGCCCCTCCCCTGGCTTGCTTTCTCACAAATAAATAAATCAATCTTAAATAACAATAACTATGAGGGGTGCCTCGGTGGCTCAGGTCATGATCCCAGGGTCCTGGGATCAAGTCCCCCATCATGCTCCCTGCTCACCAGAGAACAGGCTTCTCCCTCTGCCTGCCACAACCCCTGCTTACTTATGCTCATTCTATGACAAATTAAACCTTAAAAAATAACATAATGAGGGCGCCTGGGTGGCTCAGTGGGTTAAAGCCTCTGCCTTCAGCTCAGGTCATGATCTCGGGGTCCTGGGATTGAGGCCCACATCGGGCTCTCTGCTCAGCGGGAAGCCTGCTTCCCCCTCTCTGCCTGCTTGTGATCTCTCTCTGTGTCAATAAATAAGTGAAATCTTTAAAAAAAATACATAATGAGATACCACTTCACACCCATGATGATGGCTATTATTAAACAAAAACAAAAACCAGCAACACAGAAAATCACAAGTGCTGGCAAGGGTGGAGAAGATGGAACTCGCACGCACTGCTGGGAAGAAGGTAAAATGAGGCAGCAGCTGCAGAAAACAGTCATGCATTTCCTCAGCAGATCAGGCGAAGAATTACCATATGACCCAGCAATTCCCATCTTTGGCGTGCACTGGAAAGAACTGAAAGCAGGAGTTCAAAGAGATTCCTGCATACCCCTGTTCACAGCTACATTTTTCCACAATAACCAAACAGTAGAAGCAACCCAAATGTCCATCAACAAATGATTATATAAAAGTACATATCTACACACATTGTTTACCCAAATATAAAATATCATTTAGCCATAAAAAGGAATTTAATTTCCAAATGCTACAACACGGATGGGCCATGAAGATGATGTGGTAGATACACACAATGGAATATTACTGAGCCCTACAAAATGAAATCTTGGGGGCGCCTGGGTGGCTCAGTTGGTTGAGCGACTGCCTTCGGCTCAGGTCATGGTCCTGGAGACCCGGGATCGAGTCCCACATCAGGCTCCCTGCTCGGCGGGAAGCCTGCTTCTCCCTCTCACTCCCCCTGCTTGTGTTCCCTCTCTGGCTGTGTTTCTGTCAAATAAATAAAATCTTAAAAAAAAAAAACGAAATCTTACTATTTGTAACACAAATGGATCTCGGAGTATAATGCTAAGTGAAATTAGAGAAAAATAAATACTGTATGATTTCACTCATATGTGGACTTTAAGAAATAAACAATCAGAGGGGGAAAAAAGAGATAAACCAAGAATCAGACTCTTAACTATAGAGAACACACTGCTGGTGACCAGAAGGGACATAGGGGCGGGGGGAGCAGGTGATGGGGATTTGGAGTGCATAGGTGATGAGCACGGGCTGATGTATGGAAGGCATGAATCACTGGAGTGCACACCTGAAACTAATGTAACACTGTATGTGAACTGGAATTTAAAAAAACTAAAAGGAAAAAAAAAAAGAAAGAAAGAACCGGCCAAAAGGCTTTCATAATTGAGGATTCACTCCTTTTGGTAGGTTCCGACTTCCCTGGTTAGGGATAAAAGTAAATGAGTCTATAACCCTATAACCAGGAACTTCTCCTTAATTTGTAAAGTTATTGCATAATCTGCTGCTTCGGCTCTCTGACCAAAGCGGTTCTTGAGAAGAGAGTAGTTCTTGCCCATCTTTTAGCTCCGCAAGGAGGCATCCGTGTTGTGGCCTAAACCACCTGCTGCACCCGGGCAGCTGAAACTCGGTTACGGAAGATACAAAACAAGCTGCTTGGCGTTAAAAGGGGGCTCCTTTGCATGGACTTTCTTTGACTTATTTGATTTTGATTGATTTGGGTCTTCGGGACCATGGCTTCAAAGTACACTCCCAACACTGGGCATGATCCCGCTTAGACTAATCATACTCATCTCCCACTGCCTTATAGTCTCTCAACTACTTTCAGTGCATGTTTGTAGCTGCTACACCAGGAAAACAATCTCCGTAAGACCGGAGGGCCAGAAAGGGCAGAAAGAGGATGACTGCCATGACGCCGGAACCTGGCCAGCGCGTGTTCAGGAGCGCGACCTGCGGCCGCCATGCAGAGGATCAGTTCGCGCTGCAGGAGACAGACCAGTCACTCTGCGGGGTGCAACCACAGAACCCCAGAAGGCAGAGAAAACATCATCCCCCCCCCAAGTCATCACGAGGAGGACAGGGTATTACGGGCTGGGACACCCTGCTCACTCTGGAGGCTGCAGCTGAGATCCTGGGAATACTTGAGGAAAAGCAGAGAAAGGTCCCTAAGACACAGGCCTCCCCCCACGTGGAGGCACAGCACCGATGAGCGAGCCTGATTCACCAGCCCTCTACCCCCACGCGTTGCTGTCGTGCTTTTAATCCTGCTACCCCACCGCCTCTCCCGGATGAGGACAGGGCCCCACTCTGTTCCAAGGCAGCCTTGCAACTACAGACATGGCTTCAAAGCCACAAGAAAATCTCTCATATATCCCTTTAGACAACCCCAAATTCCTTCAACTTTATGATAGCTTTTTTCCCCCAAGATTTCTTTATTTGAGAGTGTGCGTGTGTGTGCAAGAGCGCGCGCGCGCGCGCGCACACACACACACACACACACATGTGAGCAGGGGGAGGGGCAGAGGGGAAGAGAAGCAGACCCCCACCCAGTGTGGAGCCTGACTGGGGGTGAGGGGAAGGGGGATGGGCTCCATCCCATGAGGCGAGATCATGACTTGAGTCAAAACCAACAGTGAGATGCTCAACTGACAGAGCCACCCAGGCGCCCCAATTGCTCTTATTTATTTGAGAGAGTGCAAGGGCGTGCACAAGTGAGCCAGCAGGGGGAGGGGCAGAGGGAGAAGCAGACTCCCTGCTAAGCAAGGAGCCTGATTTGGGCTTGACTCCAGCTCCTGAGATCATGACTCGGGCCACGGCAGACATCTAACTGACTGAGCCACCCAGGCACCCCTGATGGCTCTTCTAACAAAATCTGGGGACAATGTTCCGCATACGGCCCCCTGAAGGCATTGTCTGCATCCCCGCAGTATCAGCGGAAGCCACCGAAGCCACAGCTTCTGCGAGCGTCTGTGCGTTGGCAGAAGGGACAGTGTCCCCCATTTAAAGGACACCAGGCATGTCTTTGGCGTCTACCACACGTCAGCACAATCTGGAAATCTATGGATTCTTGACCTCTCGACGCTACTACTGCTGATGAGCATCTAATTGTTACTCTACTACAGTCCATTCATCTTGGTACCAAAATTACTATTGTTCACGGCGCCCACACTAAGGACTGATACTACATCACTGGGGAGAGTAGGGCTGACAAGAGTGCTTGGCTCGAAATGGGCCCAGTATCCCTTCCCTACCAATTTATAAACCTGCTTTTATCCCTGGATGAGGTTACTGGCTAGCAGGCACACATCCAGCAATCTGAAAAACACCCAGTGATAGGAAAGAGTGCCATTCACCGACAGAGTGGTCTGGGACAAACGGACATCCTGAAGCCCCGGTTCTGCTTGCCCTTACCTCCCATCCGATGGGACATCCGCGGAGAGGACAGAACATTAAGGAACCCGAAGACAGTTTGTCCTCCGAGGCTCACCCTGGACCCAGCAGCACTCCAGATGGATTTTAATATTTCCCACCTGCTTCAGGCTATTTCTACTGCTCAGTGACTGTCTGCATTAGTGAATGCACAGAATGCTATCCAACTAGACATCCTGAGGCCACAACCCTGGTAAAGAAATTAAGAACATTTTTTGTCTTAGGCTTCTTTTACGGACTAAATCGACCACAGGACTCATTTTATAGTAAAACAAAATACTTGGTTACAAGAACTCTGGGGTACTGTTACAATTTCATACTTCATACCATTCCCAATCATAAAGGCAAGTATAATGTAAAAACCTAGACATTAGAAAAATCTGTAAAAAAAAGGACTTAAATGGTCAGAAGCATGACCTCTGTCCTCTGTAAAATCCAGAATACTCTCAATAAGAGACATGAATTTAACCCCTTTTGAAATAGATTTTCATCAGCCTATGCCTACTGGTATCTCTAAAATTTCTGTTCCTAGATTGAGAGATCATAGGCACAATCTGATGCTGTGATTCGCTGTGTGCAAGAACTAAAAAGTCATCAACAGGTAAAAAAAAGACACTGACAAGCCTCCCTATCTCTTTCAACCAGAAGACTGGGTGTACATGAAGACTGTTGGAAGCATGAGCTCTCACCTTACTGCGAAAGAACTTCCAAAATACTTGTTAACCTACCCTTCCATCAGAATCAAAGAAAACTCTTCTGGGATTCATGTGAGCCACCCCAAGCAAGACCCAGAGCATCCCTCTCAGAACAAGTGCATGATCTCAAAGTAAGGATTTTTGGAGCCAACTCCCAGTCCCTGGAACCACCACAAAGTAAATACATCCCAGGATCACGTCTCAAAAACCTTTGCCTCCACCTATATCTTCCCCCTTTTAAGTGTCTGTTCTCCCTGACAGGAGGGTGGGGGGAGGCAGGAATAATTTAAATTAGCCTCACGTTTCTTGCTGTTTACTGAACAACGGACTGATTGCTGGTTATGTCAGTGCCTCAGTAGCACTGAGGGACCTGAGCTAGTATTTGTTGCCGATGTGAGCACCTGGTGGATGGGCAGAAGACAGATGGAAGCATAGGACATCGTGGCCAGAACAAACTCACTCTACTCCTTAAGGTGAGTCAGCTGGGCTCAGAGAAGCCTTTGTGGAGCCTCAAGGACTGTCCCTTGCTCAGGTAAAGATGACAGGAGGAAACTGAGCTAGCTTGCCTTAGCCACACCTCGGTGACATGCCGAAACAATACTGGAATCAAATCATGTGGTCTGATCCTCAAACCCCTCGCAGAGGTTCTAAGTGTGTCAGGCACAGCCTTTTAAGGTACAAACATTTGCCAAATCATCAAATGTTTCAGCTGGTTCATAGGCCATCCTCAAAAAAAAAAATCAAAAAACAGCAAAAGCAGCATGGATGGGCCATGCTTAGTACAACAAGCCAGTCACCAAAAAGACACATGCGTATGAATCTGCTTATGTGAGGCACCCAGAACACGCAAATTTGTAGAGACAGAAAGCAGAATAAAGGTTACCAGGGGCTGGGGCTTGGGAAACGCGAGGTTATTGTTTAATGGGTAGAGTTTTTGTTCGCATCAATGAAGAAGTTTTGGAGACAGTGATGGTCACTGTAACACTGCAAATATATTTATGCCCGTGATTTGTACACGAACAGGGGGTTAAAATGATAAATGTTATCTGTTACGTAATTAAAAACAAAATTCATGGAACTGATGATGGTTAAGTCTATGAGAGCAAAAGAAATTTATTAACAGTACTGGTTCAAATATCGTGAGGTATTTTCTGCAAGATACCTACTGACAAATGAGGTTTTAAACATTTTACATTTTTGCAAGCTTTGAAATTTGTCCAAAGTTTTTCTGCCCCACATAGATTTCTACCAGCACCAATGAGCTCAGCTGATCCCACTTGAGGTTATATTGTACTAGTTTGCATTCTTAAAAAATTCTCACCTGTAGTGTTCTAAATGAACTAGTGAGAGGCTAATCCCTCAGTCTCTACAAACTCAGCCTGGACGACTGCATGGACACTGAGTGGTATTGATAACATTTTCTGAGTCATTAAGAGCCAAGGAAAACCATCATTTGCCTTGTTTTTTTTTTTTTTTTTTTTTTTTAAAGATTTTATTTATTTGACAGAGAGAAACACAGCGAGAGAGGGAACACAAGCAAGGGGAGTGAGAGAGAGAGAAGCAGGCTTCCCGCCGAGCAGGAAGCCCGATGTGGGACTCGATCCCGGGTCTCCGGGATCATGACCTGAGCCGAAGGCAGTCGCTTAACCAACTGAGCCACCCAGGCGCCCCTTGCCTTGTTTTTAAATTCTCTGTGATCCCAGTGTTCTCACCTCTTCAAGCTACCATTTGCAAGTCCAAGGCTAATAGTCCTAAAAAGGAGGTTTATATTCTCTGGACAAGTTTCTTCCAGAGAAATTCACTCAGCATTGAGAAGGAGTTCTCCTTGCTTGGCTCACGACTGAATTACTCACACCTTGAAAGTACATCAACTCAAAGCCCAGGTTTCTCTCTTTAATGTTGAATGCACGCTAATAATTTTAAGAAAATAAAATGTCATGACATGGTGACAGGTAGGACCCTCAAAACACTGTTGAGTTATAAACGCATGAATGCAATTTGTTGAGTCGAGTGACCAGTGCCCTATACTGTGTTGCAACAATTTAAATTCAGCCATTTTAACAGGGAAACAGGCATCTATGATATGGGGAGGAATGTGGCGGTGTCCCAGTAAGATGTATGGACACATGAACTTCATGCGGCTTTCACAGCTCGCATCATTGTCCTCCTGTGATCATTTTAAGCCACTTAGAGACGTAAACACCACCCCTAACCATCCCGGGCACACACACACACACACAGGCCGCCAGAGAGAAAATGAGCTTTGTTCATGCGCCTCACAACCGCCCACCCCAATATCGAACGAGAAGAAGAGGGAGCCTCAGGAAAAGCAAAAAGAAGGGTAAAACTGCAAGTGCTGGTTTTTTGAAACAATCGATAAAACAGTCAAACACCCGACAAGTTTAACCCAACGTTTGAAATGATAAGTAACAGATGGGGGTTTTCTAATTCTTAGAGAAACCTATGGACCATGCGAATAACGCTGAAAATCCTGATGGCAGACTCGATCCACAATCAAGAATGAATTTTCAGAAACGGAGGGGAAACTCGTGTTTCGGCGCGGAGCCCCCCGACTTGGGCGAGCGCGTGCAGGGCCGCCCGCAGGCTCCCCGGGCCGCGGCTGGGAGCCCCGAACCCGCAGACACCCGGCCACGAGCCAAGAACCCTCCCCTACAGTCGTGCAAATACCCAAGTTGTTGGACAGTCAGTGGACTGACTTCCCGTGGAAAGGATCAGTTTTGTGGCCCTTTATACACTATAAGATTCATTTCAACATCCCCTGAGTGACCTCTCCTTTGAGGCGACAGTCCCGCGTTCTGCTCCCTCACGGAGTTAAAAAAATAAAAATAAAAAAGCTTGACTCGTGTTCATTTGCTGTCTGTCTGTAGGAGACTCGTTTCCCTTTTCTGTGAATGTTGTAAATTATCCGGTAACGCAATTAACCAAGGATGATACAGAAAAACAGGGAAAAATTACCTCCAAAGGTTTCTGGAGCTCTGTCCAATCGTGAAGGCGCAGTGTCACCGGATTACGCCGACAGCGCCGCGGGCACGAGCACCCGACCACGAGCACCCCACGACGCTCCCCGAGGCCGAGCCGCCTGCAGCCGCCGGCGAAGTTCCCCGGATATACCTGCGTCGGCTCCGCCCACCTCCGGAAGCGCCAATCCCAGCCCCCGGGGGCGGGGCCCGGCCACCTGCTTCCCACTCGTGCCACACGAAGTTGGAACACCTGTCCTCCTCTAGAGTCAGGTGCTGAGTCCCAGAGAAGCTTCTTTGCGCTACTGGAGCCTAAAGCAGCTTCTGCGGGCCGCTCGGCTCTCCTGGGAGCCCCAACCTGCATCCCTGGTCCGGCCCCAGGCCCTGGGGTGCAGGGCCCGGCCCAAGGCCAGAAGCCGTGACATCACCTCCCAGAGCCCCAGCGGGCAAGCGTTTCAGCCAGCTGCCCCGCTACTGGCTTCGCGTTCAACCTTTTCTTTAGGGGCGCCTGGGTGGCTCAGTTGGTTAAGCGACTGCCTTCAGCTCAGGTCATGATCCCGGAGCCCCGGGATCGAGCCCCGGGATCGAGCCCCGGGATCGAGCCCCGGGATCGAGCCCCGGGATCGAGCCCCGGGATCGAGCCCCGCATAGGGCTGCCTGCTCATCGGGAAGCCTGCTTCTCCTTCTCTCACTCCCCTGGCTTGTGTTCCCTCTCTAGCTGTGTTTCTGTCAAATAAATAAATAAAGAATCTTTAACCTTTTCTTTAACCATCCCCCATGCAGGGCCCAGCCCTTTCCTGGCCGCTGATCAAAACCCAACGGGGCGGCGGGGGGGAGTTGGGGGAGCTTCAGGAAGGGTCACGTTTAGAAGACAAGAATATCTGCTGGCAACGCCCAACCCCACACCAGAAGATGGAAACAAAGTTTGCTGTGAATAAATGAGACAAAGCTTCCTTGTGGAGTTAAAATATTGTAATAACATCTCCTCGCAGGTTTATGATTACAAGTGGAAAAGTTCACAATCAAGAAACTCGACAGGTGCGCCTTAATCCAAGAGCACAAAGTAAACATCACAAGTAAACATCACAAGTGTGACAAGCTGATCCTGCCCTCTCAATTCCACAGACCAAGAACAGAATCCCTTCTGGGGTCTTCCTACAGAAAGCCTACATTAAATCTCACTGAGGAAACATGGAACCACCCAAAACTGAAGGACAGTCTAGAGTCAGACAATACCTTTCAAAAATGTCATGAAAAGATGGGGAAAGAGGGCTGGAGGAACATGAGCACCAGGTGCAGTGATTCTGGGTCAGATCCTAGGCCAGGGGAGAAGAAATGTTAGGACATGGGGACCCCGGCAAAAACCGATCATGGTTGTATCAATAGTTAAATTTTCTGATTTTAAACATTGTACTATGGTTTTGTAAAAGAATGTCCTTGTTCATAGGAAACAGACACTTAAGTATTTGGGGCAAAACGGCAAACCTCGATAGACCTGAAAAAAATGCTTATGCATATATACACATACACACACTCGGAGTCAAGTGATTGGGACAAAATGAACAATTGGTAGATCTGAGTATCTGAAGTTCCTTGTACTGTCTTGCAACTTCTGAAATGTTTTTCTATCAAAATTGTAACGCATTTTTACATTGCTTGCTCTGTCTCACAGAAGCAGATGGGCAAAGGTTCTGCCACCTCCTTGCAAAGCTCTCCACACCCACTTGCACACATGCCCACTTCCACCAGGGACAGAAGAGCAGATAAACGTGTCCATCACCAGCTGAACAACTCCCTCCCCGCACTACTCAGGAACGGGCACCAGCCCCGGCCTCTTTGACCCACAGCCTCAGCAGACCCCTGAACTCAGAGTGATCTACCCAGGACACAGCCAGCGAGCATCCCAATGCACTCTCCTCAACCATGTGAGGAGTGTAACCCTTTCAAGACAGGTTCATTAGCCCAGACTGTATGTATCTGGGAGAGGCCGAGGACCAAACCCCCAGAGTATGCAGGAAGGGGAAAGCATCTCCGGACATCCACCTGAAGACAAGGCCTGCCAGGATCAGGCAGGGTGGCTCAGCTCTCCCAACATGCAGTCTGTATGGGCACTGCCCAGAGGCCACTTAACGATGCTCCCACCACACAGTGCTCTTCATGATTTCCCCTGTGGGCCAGTACTCCTGCCCCTAGCACCACTGGCACCCAACCCACACAGGACACAGGCAAGGTTGTTGTCCAAGGTTTATTGACGATATTACAGCACAGCTGAAAGATTCAAACGGCTCCACGTGGTGTTTTGAAATTCATCCCAACTGTAGGCTGAGTGACCTGCAGGTTGGACAGACTGCCGAAGTCCTGGAAAAGCAACAAAACAGGTTCAGCAAGGCTATGCCGGTGAGATCTATGATGAAAGTCCTACGAGCATGGCCAGGCCCTGCGTATCTGCCTCCCCTAGCTCGAGTCAGGTCGGTGGGACTGCAGAAACCCAAGAGGGGCCTTCTCCCTGCCCCAGAGCAATAAACTCACAAGGGAGCCTACCCTAACATCTGAAGGCACATGCACCCCAACACTCAGACATAGAGGTGCTGTCCTACACTGCAGGACTTTGAGCAGACTCCCTGGTCTCTACACACTGTCTGCTAGTATTCCCCAGCTCTGACGACCAAACATGCCCAGACATCACCAAATGACTTTTGAGCATCAGTGCTGTAGGCCACACACACTGCCATTCCCTCTCCAGGACCAGACACAAGAAGGAAGAAATATCACTGATCCAACAGTTCAGGGCCTGCCACATACCTGGAACTTCATATCTCTCCCATTTCATCCTCAAAAACCAGTTTTACAGTTGAAACTAAAATGCTGCATTGAGGACAGTGGTTTATTTCTAGAGAAAATGACCCACAGCAGACATCAGCTATACGGGTAATGTTTTTCTGAAACTGGCTGGTGAGTACACGAAGTCCGCTTTGTTCATTCTCTTTCTGAATGTCTTAAACGTTTCATCATCATACAGAAAAAAAGAGGTTGCTTCAAGTCACTGTGCACTGGACCCCAAAGCTGTGCCGCCATCACTGGACTGTGCACAACTGCAGAGAGAAGCCCCGTGAAGACAGCTCCACCATCTGGCATCACGGAGCAAGCAGGGCACAGTTCCTTGGAGTGGTCAGCATACAGACACACGAGGAGTGAAGTCCCCCAAGGAAGGCATGAAGAATGAAAAGACAGCCACAGCTGGAACAGAGGTGCCAGATGTGAGGAGTAGCCACAGAGGCAGGAAGCAAAGGAGCATGGGAGGAGGGGCCTCGCAGAAGTCATGGGGCAATGTCCACTGGCTTTGGGAACTCTCTTCCTGTGGAGGGCCATCTCCCCCTTTGATAACCACCTAACCCATTTTGGAGGCAGCCTGTCCAGAATTCCCAATCCTGCCACCCACTCATCTTCAAGCTACCACCTCCTCTTGTAGGAAATACAGGTGACAGGATGTGCCTCTCCAGACAGGACGAGGACAAAGGAAATGTAGAGAAAACGTAGCTCGTGTTACTCCAGAGGAGACAGCTACCGATGGTCCTCAACCAGAGATAAAACTCTCCTTTAGGAACTCCCCCAACACTTACCAAGAGTTTCAACATTTCCTTAGTGTCAGGATCTACTTCAATGATCTCCTGGTCCAGGGCTGAGACCTAAAAAAACAGGGCAAGGCCCCCAAACAATCAGAGGGCCATCTCTCACTCTCCCCACTGCTTCTCCAAGATTCTTCAACCAGGGATAAGGAGGGTGGGGACCCAGCAACCACCCAGGTGAGCAGTCTGCTTGAGGATTCCAACTTCCAGGGATGCACTCTTCTACTTCCACATCCTAATCCCCTCCGTAACATCCACCCCGTGTGCAGAAAACCTCACGCGGCGGGAGGAGTACTCAGGAATACTATGCTGAGACAAAGCGCGAAACGCACCGCATCAGGCGCCCTGCTGGGAAGAACCAGAAGGGACCTCAAGGTGCCCAGCAGGGCGGATGACCCCGGGGCAGGGGGGGCAGTAGATAAGAGACCCCTCTCTCCGACTCGCCGGAGGCAGACCCCGCAGGCTTACCTCGGGCACGTAATTGTCCCTCCTTTCTCTCTCCTCCTCCTGCAGCTTGATGGAGATGCCTCTCACCGGGCCCCTCTGGATCCGCTTCATCAGGTGCGTGACGTAGCTGCAGGGGACACGGGCCCAGCAGCCGCGTGAGGCCGCACACGCCGCAGGGACGGGGCCGGGCTCCGGGCCCCGGCGCACAGCGCGGCTCACCGCAGCCCGCCCCAGCCTCGGACCCTCACGACCGCCCCGCAGGGAAGCCCGCAGCTCACCCCGCGATCTTGTTGCGGAGCTTCTTGCTGGGGATGATGGCGATCTCCTCGCATACGCGCTTGTTGGTGTGGAAGTCGTTGCCCAGGCGCGTGTAGTACTTCTCAATGATGACCCGGGCCGCCTTCTTCACGGTTTTGGTGCGGACGCGGCCCTGCGGGTGGGAGAACACAGCGTCACCCGCCGGCCAGAAGAGCCCTCCGACGGCAGCGGGATCCGCGGGCTGGAGCCCAGCCCGGGAGGGGAGGAGAGCGGGCCGGCGAGCGCCGGAGCGCAGGATTCAGCGCGGAGGCCAGCGGCCCGCGGAGACTGGGGCCCGACGGGGCCCCGCGCCCCTCCTCCAGGACTGGAGGGCCGCGGAAGGCAACGGATGGAGGACGATTGTAGGGGACTGACGCCTCGAGCCAAGACACCTACCATGTTGGCGGGTATAGTAAAAGAGGAACCAGGAAGCACAAGCGAGGCCTATAAAGCGCGGCCAGAAAGGCGTTTCCGGCTAACCCGGGAAACACAGAACCAACTCGGGTCCTCTACAGCGACCCTCGGCGTAGCGGGGCGGAAGTGCAAGCGGCCCGCGGCAATCTGATGGGCGGGGCAAGCGCCTGGCTCCTCCCTCCCCCGCCCTTCCCGCCACCGTGGGCGCGGCTCCCATTTCCGCTCCCGCTCCCCGCCCCTCCTAAGGTTCTCTCGGCCGGCTTCTGCTCCTTGTTCTGAAACGGGATCGTTTGATGTGCCCTAGACTAGAAGGGGTGCATGTCTTCTGCACACGCCGGAGAGACGGAGGGAGGCATTAGCGTCTTTGGGACGGTGATTCGGGAGCGTGGAAAGGTGAGCTAGGGATGGTGCCCCACCCGGGACCCTAAGCCTCAGGGACTTGACTTTTCTAGTCTGGGGAGAGGGGTGCTACTTTGACAGGCTTATCCCGTTTCTTCCAAGTCTTTGCTCAAGCGTCACTTTATCAGAAGGGCTTTTCCCCCTTTGATCCTTTTTTAGCATCACCATCCTTTTTAATTTGCTTGTCACGGTGACTTGTCTTAACTAAGGATGAGCTCCATGACACTAAGGGCCGTTTTGCTTAGTAAGTCCCCAGTGCCCCCCATAAAGCAACCTCTCAAACGTGGAAGCCGAGGCCCAGGTTCGCCTGCAGCGCTCCCAACCACCGAGGCACTTCCAGCAACCACCAGCACGATCTTCAGGCTGTTGCCTTTGCACCCATCCCCAAGCCAGACCGTCTGAAGCCCACCAGAGCAGACCACCCCTGGCATACCCTGCCCCCCCTACTCTGCTGAAGCAAGTCCTAGGCCCCCAGTTGACTTCAGGAAAGGCTGGCAAGGGTTAAGGGGCACCGGGCTGGGCCTCCCTCATCCCTCAACTCACTTCCGGTCACCTTGGCCAGTGCCCTCGGACTTTGGGGATGGAAGGCCAGAGGACAGGAAACCCTCTACCTGAAAGTGGCCCCTGGAGAAGATGGGAACAGAGGAGAGGAAAGATGCCTCTGCAGGAAAAGGAGAAAAAGCAGAGACCCAAAGGGAGGGTCACCCTCCTCTGAGGGAGTTGCAGACACTTACTTTACCAGGAAACTTCCTGTGGAGCACTGCCAGCCAGGTGTGAGTCTGAGTGAAAGATAAGGCGTCTCCTTCTTCGCTGAAGGACTCCCCCATCCCGTCCAACAGTAAGTTCTTGCACCTCTCAGTAGAGGGATGCTTCCCTGTGCCAGGTTCCCTCTACCTCAGACTAAAGTGGAATCCAAAGGATTAGTCCAGGCACTAGACCCAGACACAACCTACCTGGAAAACTCACCAGTGGACCCTCTCACAAATCCTGGGAGCCCGTGATAGAGTCCAGATTACTGGGGCTTTCTGAGGAACAGCAGCAAGTACATCTCTCCCTTTCAGAGAGGAACTGGCTCAGCACAGGTGAGTGCAACATGATGGAAAGCCTTCCCAGAAGGCTTGGGAGAGCTTGAGAGTAAGTGACTAGGGAGCTTCCAGTTTCTCCAAACTGGGTCTGGGGCTTTGAGAAGCCCAAGCATTAGGGCTTTTTATGCTTGGACCGAAGCTAACCCACCCGCCAGAGAGGGATCTCCAAGGTGCATGTGACCACGGAAGTGACCAAGAAGTACTTACAGGGGCAGGTCCCTCCCGGCCCCACCATCAACCTGGGCTGGAATCCCATCACAGAAAATCCAAAGAAACACGAATTTTCACTCTCCAGTCTTATTCCCCTACTGCCCCTTCGCTCCTGCACCGCACACACAGAGACAGAACGAGAACTCTGCTGCAACGTGTTTATTATGTGCCAAAAAAACTACACCACAGCTTACTCCACACATCTGTAGGAGAGTGCAGTCTTGCCTGCATGTACTACAATGAGGTAGAGACTTCACACACAGCTTCACAAAACCCACAGAGTAGCTGGGATACGCAACAATGCAAGGTCAGCTCAGCAGGAGGGAGGGGGGGTATGACACTGGTTCTTTGGCACACAGCTTCCCAAAGAGGGGCAAGTAGGTTTTTTGTTTTTTGTTATTTTTTTTAAAAAAAAGAAGAAAAAAAAAGTCAAGTTTTCAAATTCCAGTAGCATTTCAGTGACTGCAACTGTTGCTTCATACACTTCTCAAATGAAAGAAATAAGGGAAGGGTACTTGTCCCCTCTGAGAGAAAGGGCTCCTGTGAGCCTTCATCTGCCCCCACCAAAAAGCAGCCCTTTTTTAGCTCAGTTACAAAAGAAAGAAGTCCTGTGACTTTGTGATTAAAAACTTCTATCAACCCTCCCCCCCACATAAGTGCAACTTAAGAAGGTGCAATAAACCATTTAAAACTATATACAGCAGCCGCTCAAATACCGTTTATCCGGTCCAGTTTCAAATCCAAAAAATTTTTTTTATTCTTGGTTGCAAATGCCTTGATTTGCAACTGTGAGAAACAGTGACCAGCAGTCCCCCCAGACACAAATTTGCTATAATGTTAAAAGCTGCCAGGAAAGAAAAAAAAAATCTCTTGTTCCAAACGACTTAAAAACTGTTTTAAGGAGTGTAAAAAGGAACCGGTAAAAACCCTCGAGCGTAAAATATGAAATATGATTTTGGTTTAAATGAAGAGCAAAGTCTCCTTGTTGTTTACAGTAAAAAACACCAGCTGAACACTCAGTTTATGCCGTTCAGGTGGGGGTTAAATAAATGGAAAGGCACTGTATGGCAACTGCAAGAATGAAACCAACGAGACCTGCGCATCACCACCATCAGTATTGCAAGGAATGTAAAAAAGCGCTTTTAATAAATAAACCTAGATGTAGGCATCGTGTCAATACCTTCCGGACACGTAGTTCTTTTTTGCTTTTCATCGGCAAAATGAGAAACTAAAATCTGGGAAAACTACAGAGTCGCTTGAAGGGTGAGCCAGAGGGGTCCTTACCCTGGCGCACCCCCTGAAAACAAAACCCGACAGAACTCATTGTGCATTAATTAGTGCAGAAACAAAGACAGATTCAGCAAGTGCAAAGGTGACTATGATTTTCCCTTGTCCTTGGGAAGCCAGCTCCCTGGTCGCCAGGGGCAGGATGGTGCAGGCAGCTGCCTGACCTGCCAGCCGTGGGCGCCACAGGCCACTGGGGATGGCCAGCCCCTCTAGCTGGCATCTCGGTTCTTCTGGTTCCGCATCAGGGGGCTGTGGTGGCGCAGGCCCTCCATGCTGTGCCGCCAGTGCCAGCAGCTCCGGCAGAAGTATTTGAAGCACACCTGGTTGGGGGAGAAGGAGGAGAGAAGCCGTGCCCCACACAGTCAGTACCAGCAAGGGGGGCTGCATGAGCTAACTGCCTGCTTGAGCTAACTGCCTGCTCTGCTGGAGAGGGAGCAGGGATTCCCGGCAGCTTCTGCCTAGTTAGAAGATATGGTGTTGGGGAACATTCCCCCCGCCACAGAGGCCTGACTGACCGTGGCAAACCCACCATCTAAGTGCCCAACTCAAGCGAACATGCTGGGCTCCCACTGTGACAGAGACACCTCCTCCTACCACCGGGGCTGCCCATCAGGTCCCCTGCCCTGCTCACCTCCTACGGAGCAGCTGCATCATATAGCTGCTAATTTGGGAGAACATTTAAGGACAGTGGCTCCACGTCCTTCCTCTTCACACCAAGTGAGGAGAGGTGATGGGGTGTGCGCCACAGTCCTGGTCCTACCTCTGGCTAGTCGTGCAACCTCAGCCAACCCACCAACCTTTGAACAATTACCTGAACATGGGGGGTCATCTGTGAACAACAAGGACACACAGAAGTCTGCTAGAAGAGGCTCATCACAGAGATACTTGTTCTGGGCTTTACCTAATAACCCAGATTGACTCACACCCTCCCTATGGAACCTCTGGTTTAACTTTTCCCTGCCTAAGCCTCTGACCCTCAGCAATCAGCAACACTGCAGAAAAACCAAGCATGGCTGACCACCAGTGTCTGAACAAACCCCAACCTCCCCTAACTCTTGTCCAACAATGGTACCAGGCCAGCCACATAGACACCCCTTGGAAACTTGTCAGAAATAAAGAATCTTGGTTCTATTCTAAACCTACTGAGTTAGTCTGCATTTAAACATCCTCAGATGTGTATTCATTATCATATGAGAAACACTGCCCCAGTGCACCCAGAGCCCTGCTCCCTACCATCCAGGAACGTTCAACAGAAAACTGCCCACTTCTGACAACTATGGATAGAAACCAGGTACAAATATCAAGCCTCCAGAGGCTCACAAGTGAAGAAGGGGTCCTTGAGGAGGGGATGATCAATGGAGAAAGGCCTGACTTAGAATTACTGTGCCTGGCTCATCGGTGCCGCTGACCATACCCACCCAGGGTTCCTTTCATCCGCCAAGACATCGTGTTGGCGGTCGTCTCACAGGCAAGGGGAAGGCCAAGGTATCAAGACTCAACAAGCTTTCCCCCAAGGGCTTGTTTCCCTGGTCTGATCATCAGGGGACATGACTGCTGCCTCCTTTGTGCTTTCTTAGACGACCCCAAGAGCACCAACCTTCTAGGGACAAATGTGGCGTGACAACTTTTAATTGAGGGCAGGGACTTCCTGGACATCTCAAGTACCCAAGGGACTCACCTGCTCTCGACAGAAGAAAGGGCCAGGCTGAGAACTGCAGATATGACACAAAGAATCTTCTAGGTAAGGGTCAATCTGAACCTACAGGAAGCAAAAATAGGAGAATGAGTGATCTTCTTGCCAGGAGGCTGAATAGGCCAGAAGACAAGGGGCGTCCCTGGGATACACACAGAAGTGCAGCAGGGCTTCTTTTCCAGACGAGGATTATGGGCAGAGTACAAACAGCCCCCGGACGACAGATACACAAGGCCGGGCTGCAGGCTCCAACACACATCACTGTGTCTGACGGGGTTCTTAGCAAATTAGATGCCAGTATTTGATCACCCAGCAAAAGGTGTGTTCAGAGGATACGTGTCAGGTCGGAGGAATGGGAATCCAGGCTGCCCAAGCAGAGCTGGCCAGACACCCAGTGAGCGGAGACACCTCCCATGTTGAAGAGGCTCCGTGGTCCCAGCTCCCCTCCCTCCTGAGCCTGCCACAGCCCGGCCACGCCCAGCCTCAACCTCACTTGGCCCACTCCCTGGGCAAGGGTACAGATCAGCACACTCACCTTCTTGGTGAACTTGGTGGTTTTGATCTCCACAAAAGCAGCACTGACTGCTTTCAGGTAACTGCGTTGGTTATTGAAAGTCACACGACCAGACCCTAGGAACAAGAGAACAAACCTACCTTCTAGCCCAAGTCTCCCAAATGCTAGTTGTCAACAGCACTGGGTAACCCTGTTTCTAGACCAGGGCTGTCAGCTAGAAATATGATGAGAGATACTTATGTAATTTTAAGTATTCAAGTAGCCACACTGAAGTGAAAAGAAAGTGGTGTGATTAATTTATTTAATATTTTATTTATTTATTTGACAGAGAGAAACACAGCCAGAGAGGGAACACAAGCAGGGGGAGTGAGAGAGGGAGAAGCAGGCTTCCCGCTGAGCAGGGAGCCCGATGTGGGGCTTGATCCCGGGTCTCCAGGATCATGACCTGAGCTGAAGGCAGTTGCTTAACCAACTGAGCCACCCAGGTGCCCCGGTGGAATTAATTTTTATAATTTATTTGACCCAATATATCCCCAATATTATCATGTGAACACGTGGCACTAACCATATTTTAAGCATTCAGCAACCCCATTTATTAAACAGTGTAGTTCCGTAGACCGCGGTGGCACAGACCACTCAGGAACGGGGAAAGGATCTGCTGACGGAGACACTCGTCTGGTGCAGGCAGATGCACAGGCAGGGTTCAGACTGGGAACCAAGATGCAGAGAGAACACCCCTCTGAAGGGAGAGCAGCGGGCAAACCCCTCCTGACCTGGAGGCGCTCTGGAGATGCAGCAGGGAAGCCAGAAGAAGACTCATCCTGCCCAGCGCTCCCCTCTGCCCTGCAGCCTCTCTGGTCCCTGTTCCCAGGCTGCGGTGCAGCCCTGATGAGCACACGGTGCTCCATCCCAACCAGACTCAGGGTGGGTGGGCAGAGTAACCTCTTGGGGACGTGGGTTAGCCCTGCCTTGGCCACATAGTTCAGGCCTGCTCCAGCTGCAAACCCCGCCACCAAGATTCTTCTGCTGTGGCTGAGGAATGAACCTCTTTTCTCAGAGGGGCTGACGAAATACCCAGCAGTGAGGGCCACTGACTCCCCTCAGCGAGGACAGCACAGGCTGTGACTACACTCTGCTGCCCGCGTCATCCGGTGTTGTCCTCCAGCCTGATCTGGTCTCTGACCCTAGAGACAGGGCCACTTTTCAAGAACTCTTAATTAAAAAAGCAGGCAAGTTCAGGGAGGTCCTGGCCGTTTAAAGAATTATTGCTGTCGTTGCAGACTGGTTTGGCTATGAGCTCTGAGCTCCCAACCAAAGTTCCAGTCTCCCTTTCACCTCCTATGATCTCCTGCCACTTTCTCCCCTTTTGTGGGAGGTGGTGGGAGAGCGGAGGGTGCAAGCAGCAGTACCGATGGCTTATCTAGAAAACGATGCTATGCTTCCGGTGAATGCTGACCTGCAGACCTGGGTCAGGCCTCCCTCTCCGTTCCCGTGGGAAGTATTACAATCTCCGTCTAGCAAGGTCCCAGGGGCCACCAATGTTTCCCACAGAAGTGGGACACTTACCAATGGGATACTTGTGCTTATCTGTGTCAATCCCAGCATACACCACTCCACCAAATAGGTCGTTCAAGATGGCTGCCAGGGCCTCAGCGTTGAGCATCCCGTGCAGAGCCCCGACAAACACTGTCCTGCTGGGGTCGAGTCTCTGAGATGGGCTCCGGACAAAGTTGCTGTCAGCCAAGACCCAGGGGATCACCTGCACCTGGAAACCACCCAGAGGTGTGTGAGCCCTGGCAGGGAGCCAGAGAGAGACAGGCTATAGGACCACGAGGCACACGCCCAGCAGGCTCTCCAGCTGGGGATACCGAGGCCCATCCAGCGGGGCTGAGGTGCTGCCCAGTCCCCGGCACAAGGCACTCAGCAGCCACCTCACCCCAGCCAGAGCTGGGTTTCATGGAGTCTGTGTGTCCAAAATGGGGAAAACAAGTGGAACAGCAGCCACTCACCCTGGTGAGCAAGCACTGGGCTGTGGTTCCAGCAGAGGACCCGAGAGCCACAGAGAGCATGACATCCTTGGGACAGGAAGGACTCAGAGACTCAAGGAGGACAGCGGGAAGGACAGAGGTGGGGATGCTCGAGGTCCCACTGGGAGACAGTTCCTGGCCCAATGTGCACATAAGCAGGCATGTGCCAGGGACAGCGGGAGAGAGGCGAGGTGGACGCCCACAGGGCAGCATCACAACAGGGCAAGAGCTGACCATGTCCTGTGCCCCTGAGGTCCCTGAGCCTGGAACAAAATCTGGCAAAGCAGGCAGAAGACTCCACGAGGAACTGCGCTGACAGATGGCAGGTATTTTTGGAAAGTTGATCTGTGAAGATCCAGCAAGGACAACAGCAAGAAGTCTCGAGGCAAGAAGAGATCTGAGGCAGAAGCCACAGCTAAGAGGACAGGTGATGAGGACCTGGAGGGCCAGGTGGTGCCGGGCACCGAACAGGCCAAGACCAAGAAGTTTCTTTGACAGAGGAGACCACACAAGTGAGACTGCCTGGGCCTGGCGGGAAAATGAAGGGTCAGAGCTAAAGGGGTCCAGGCCTAGAGGACCCTGGGATGAGCACCTGATGGCAGTTACCAGAGGAAGCTCATTTCATGGGAAGATGAAAAAACCCATGTGGCTTTTTCCACCCCAATGGGGAGAAGTATCACCACCTTGGTCTACATCCCAGGGGCCAGCAAGCTTTCCAGGCACTCTCTTACACTAGCCACAAGAGTCTAGGATCACAAGACACCCCCAAGGAAGGCCCCACAGGAATGAGGGGCTCAAAGAGGATGTGAGACTGGACAAGAATGTGCAGGGTCTGAAAGTGAGAGCAGAGCCACAGGAGTGAGTGACCGGAGTGATGGGGTGAGAAGAGAGCAGAGTCCGGTACTGACTGCCCTGGTGGCAGGGAGGGCACACAAGGAGAGGAAGGAGAACCAGGATGGCCTCAAGTCAGCACATCAAGGACAGGCAGGGAATCACTGCCAGGTGAGGAGGTGACAACAGGAGACAGGGAGGGGCCAGCAGGGGCACTGAGCAGGGCTAGGGGTCTGTGGAATGGCTGTGGCAGCCCCTCACCATGAAAGCAGGGGACAGGGACAATGGAGCAGGCTAACCAAGTCCTAGAGTGTAACAAGGTGGGGGAGCTGCATGAGTCCCACGCAACAAGAAAGGGCAGCCCCCAAGACCACCTCATCTGCCACTAAGAGTGTGAATTAACACCAGGAAACAGCTATAAAGAGCTAGCCTTGTTACTTGGTCACATTGGATTTAAAATAAAATAATCCATCTCAATAATCTCCCCTCCCCCCTACAGATTTTAAGTGACTTTACTTCTCAGAGCCATTTCCAGTTCACAGAGAAACTGAGCTGGGAGGACAGAGCTCCCACGTTCTCCCTGGTCCAATGTGTAAATGTCTCCCTGACTCGGGACAGCCTGAGCCACAACTGGGGAGCCTATGCCAAAACATCATCACCCCCCAAGTCCACGCTTTACCTCAGGACTTCATCTCCATGCCTGCTGCACACACTGGAGCTCTGACAAACGTGTGATGACACGATCCCCCCACTACGGCATCAGTGAGAGTGGTTTCAGGGCACTACAGGGCCCTGTGCTCCACCTAAGCCTCCCTCCCTCCTCCACTGACCCTGGCAACTGCTCATGGTTTTACAATAGCCCCTTCAAGTCCCTATTTTATTTTTATTTATTTTTTATTTTTTATTTTTTTATTTTTTTTTATTGTCCTTCAAGTCCCTATTTTAGAGGTGAGAAAAATAAAGGTTCAGATATATTAAATATTTAGTCCAGTACCGCAGAAATGATGTTTTTAAAACAACAACACTGATTCCTGAGCACAAAACTTCTTTGACCAGTGGTTCTCGAACATCACCTGCTAGAACCATGCGTGGAGTTTGGTCCAAAGTGGAGATTCTTAACGCTGCCTCCAAACGGACTAAGGGCCATGGCAGCCCCAGCAGTGAGGGTCGCAGGTGGAGTGACTCCACTAGAGACCCACGATGCTGATGGCACACAAGGCACCCCGAGCAGGAGCCAAGAGGTGCTTCGTGGATGGTGTGGGCTAAGGAAGAGTTCACCCGCCACAGACTGGGAGGTTGGGAGGCACAGCCTGAGCGCAGGACTAGGGAGAAACAGCTGTGGATTATCAGTTAATACCAAGTAGAGAAAGCTGCTGTTTTCTATTTCCTTTCTAAGACTAGATGTTTGAGACACAGGTGTTGGCTAGAATAAGGGCTGGGACACGGTCTGATCTCCACAGGCAGGAGCACACATATGCCAGTTAAGGCCCAGAGGTTAACTGTTTTTCTACTGGAACAGAGTACTTGACTGTCCTCACTCTAACACAGGAGGAGCAGCCTCGTCTCAGGAGGAATGCTCTCCCGCGGCCGCGGAGTCACACACCCCAGGAAATCCACTGCCTCACACGCCAAGCACCCGGACCCAGAGAGGACATCGTGCTAACTCACCTCCTTGCAGCGCATCCTTCGGCTGGACATCTTGAAATAATATTCACTCAGACCGTCTGGGCTCAGTGGGTCATGAGAGCAAGCCTGAAGCAAGGCCCGGACAGACTTCTCTAGTTCGAAGACCAGATACACATACCCTATTTACAGTAAAGGAGAAACAGCATTAACACCCTAGGGGTGGGTACTCCCCGGCCCTGGCTGTGCAGTAGGGGGTTTCTTCCAAGAGACGGGAGCTCATGTGTAAGATGCATGTCTGTCCTACTCTTGGGATGTCTTTCTGAACAGAAGCACTTGCCAGGTCAGGTGGCCGGGCCGCACGAGGGAGCAGCACACTCCCACCCAAGGGAGGGAAAGGACAAGGTGGGACACAGGATTTCATCATAACCACAAGTCTCTTCATCCCAGAACACACAGCACATCCCGGTTAGCAGAGCCAGGCTGTCCTGGGGCAGGGAGGATGGCAGGTCTGTGGCCAGTCTGCTGGGGCACAGATGTATTGCTTTAAAAGCCTAGTTAGACCACTGGTTCAGTTCATCGGAACGTTTTCAGTGAAGATGGGGCAGAGTGAAAATAGCACCTGCTCCTTTCTACAGGGAGGGGATCTCATTTCAGACCAGTGAGGAATCAGATGCTTGGTCCTCGTTCCTGCCAACTCCAAAGGGATCTCAGAATTAGGTCAGGCAAACAATGTAACTGGGCAAGAAAGGCAGGCAAAGGAAAGCTTTTTGAATGGCCTCACCAAGAGAAAAGTAGCTGCTGGGGTCCAGATTTGAAGGGAAGTGCACAAGAAAGCAGCCCCGACTGCAGTGTAAGTGTGGACAGATGGAACATTAGCTCAGGGAAGCAGAGGGATGTGCTCGGCTGGAGAGGAGTGCCAACAGCTCAAAGTTCTGTGCCCTGGAGTACCCAAACCATGTTACCAGCATGCAGCTGGGACAGCCCAGCATCCCTCAGTGCAATTGCATACTAGGGAGGGGAAAAAAAAAGCTCCTACCATGTCTGTATTACCTTTAGGCATATTACCTTTGGGAGGACACCGGGGGTGCTTGCCATCCTTACCAGGCCACTCCACACTCAGAGAGCCAAAGACACGGAAGGTGTTAACCAATCCAGCTGAAGAGAGATGGAAAAGAATGGCAGAAGCTGATGGGTCGCCCTCCCCAGGAAGGTACAAGCCCAGGGCCACCAGTGTGCTCTTCTCCCAGACTTCTCTCCCTTGACATACAACTCAGAATTGACCTGGGGTCTCTGGTGACAAGTGTAAACACCAGACACACAAGTGATACAGGGTCTATGAAATGCACCTCTGCCCTCACTTACTCCTGGTAATACCCTGTGCTTGGGCCCAGCTTCAGCCCTGGGCTCAAGTCCAAGTTTAATGTTCTTAAGATAAGGCCCATCATCAGTGTTCCAAGTAGCAGGCCTCAGAGGCAGCTCACCTTCCGTAATATCCCAAGGAACACCTCCTAGGAACACCTTGCAAGAGTAGATGGGGTTCTTGTAGTTCCGGGGAGGAAGCTGGCCACTCCAGGTACAGGTGGCTTCATTCACAGCTTTGGTAGACAACAAAGAGAGAAATGGGTCACAGGATCAACAAAGTCACTGCTCTTTTCTGGGATGAACTTATCCAGGAAGAGCTAGACAGGCCATGGTGCCATGGCTGCCTGGGAGGACATCCATGAATACTCTGAAAGGCAGGAAACCTTACAACTCATCAAACCAGTCAGCCCAGTGTGACAACTCTAAATCGCTAATTCTGTCTCCACTAGAACACAGAGGAAGAGCAAAGCAGATGTGTAAGGTAAAAATGATCACAACCCAAGCTATTTTCAAACATGTGACTGATTAAGCTTACCACAAAGCAGTTTTTTCTAGTCATGGCTTATAATAATAATTAATTTCTAGTTACTTTAAAATCAACAAAGCAATTTCATATACAATGTCCTGTAGGCTTACTGGTCCAAACTGGCCTTCTCCCACAAATGTTCAAACAAGGGACATACTACTGGTTCCTGGTCTTCACTCTGAACTCAGTCACAGAAGTCAGGACAGTGCCAGTAAAAACCAGCAGGAGCAACCCAACAAGATGAGAATCTCCACTGTTTCCCTCCTCAGAACCATGTCCCCTCACCGCCAGAGCTGGCTTCACAGCACCTGAAAAGACACTGGGCCTTCCCTGACGCCAACACTGTGAGATAACAGATTTCCCCCCAAATATCCCACTTTCTAGTTATACCAAAGGTAAGTTTGTCTAAACCCACTGTGAAGTTTCTCTAACTCAAACTCTCTAACTCTTCCTGGTTAAGGAACCCTTCTTGCTGTACAGAGTAGAAACCATCTTCTGTCTGGCCTTCAGCCCGTTTCAGTCTGTTCCTTTCCAGGTCAGTGGGGACTGGCTAGTCCTTGCCCGTTTTAGTCCTTCAGCCTTAGGGCAGAGAGCCAATGAAACCAACCATCACGTCCATCCAGGACAATGACATGGAAGCTCATTCCTTAAAAGGCACAGGCCCAATGTGTTGCTACACCAAGAACTTGGGTACCGTCAGCAATATTTTGCAAACAAAAACATAAATCAATATAATGGCGTCATCCAAAAGCAAGGTAATGTCATTTCATAGGCAAACAATGGCAATAGTACAAGCACGGGTTGCCAAAACCACTAAGTGAACAGGGTGGCAGAAATAACGGGAGAGTGAGAGCAGGTCCAGTGCTGTGGTGGGAAAGATGGACAAACTGAACCCTACAGAAATAAATGGATGGACACACCGAGCGTTCACTTTGTCTTCAACTCTAGAACCTTAGAAGAACAGTCAGTGAGCATCTCCCTGAAGTTTTGGTAAACAACTTACTAAGACTCCTTTATTTCCAAGTACTGGTATAAACAATGAGGAAGAGATTTAAGAGAATTTAAGAGATTTACAAGTTTAGGAGAACTTAATGACAGAACCTAAGGGTTCCTGAGACACCAGGACATCCAGGGATGTCCTTAGAGGCTGACACACGGACCACCTAGCCTACAGTGCATCCCTGAGGACACCAATCAGAAAGCCTCAGGAAGAAAGCTCCAGCCTGGGTTGTGTCGGACAGGTCTCTGAATTAGCAGAGCAGCAGACAAAATCCTGGGCATCACTTCCACGCTTTCTCCTGAACACACCCACCCGTGAAAAACCAAAGCAACACATGTACACAGCCAGTCTTCATGGAAGAGCACAACAAAGACGTGAGTCCAACCCCGTAAGGGCACAGTCTCTTTCCTCTCTGCTCGACCTCAGAGAAGTTCCTGAGTTTGTCCCATTAGCGCTTACTCCACGAAACAGACCAGAGTGAACTAGGTCACCTACCCCAGGTGCCCAGGACGAGGCCCCAGGCATGGCCACAGCCACACTCACCTGCAGCCTGCCGGTGCAGCCTGGCCTCTCTCTCGATGCTGAAGGGGTCTTTGGGAGCTTCAAGGAGGTCCCAGGATGGCCACACAGAAGCCCCTGGCCATCTCTTAGATGCACTGGTTGGGGAAGGGCTGACTGCCGCGAGAGCAGCTTGCTCTTGGTCCATCCGGGACCCAACCCCCATCTTTAAAGGGTCTCTGGGACCACCCCCCGTCAGAGACAGGAAGGGCAGAGGAGGGGAAATGCGAAGGCTTGACTAGGGGAGGAAAAAGGAAGATGCAAATTTTTAAAGGACAGTTTTGTTATAAAAATAATAATCATATTCTATATAAAAATTGTACCATTTATCTCTGATATTTTCTTTTATGCATTTTCTTCCTATGCATTTTTTATTAGTTGTCCTTACACTAAAATTTAAACAAATCTTTTTTTCCCTAACTCAACTTTTTTTTTTCATATTCCCAGGCAGTCTTCACATTTTTAATTAATTTATGATAATATATTTAGGGAACAAGCTACATTCACTAACCTATTCTCCTACTGTTAAATATTTAGACACATTCCAAGTTTTTAGGATTATAAATACAAACCTTAAGGTATAGCTTTTTCTTGCTTTATGTGGGTCTTTTTTTTTTTTTTTTTTTTTTTTTTTTTTTTTTTTTTTTTTTTTTTTTTTTTTTTTTTTTTTGGTCCAATTCCTAGATGTAAAATGCCAAAATGCTTTCTAAGAGGGTTCTGGTTTCTATCAGAAACACGTGAGAGTGTGGGTTTCACTATAAGCTTGTGTCAAGGCTCTAAATTTTACTAACACGAGTAAAAATGATACATTATTAAAAAAACACAAACTAATTACTCAGAATGTTTCCTAGAAGTTCAAATAGTGCCTCTCTATTTCCCTCTTCTGTGAGCTGTATGCCCACAACCCTTCATCAATTAAACCTTGGGGTTGGGTATCTGAGATAATTCTTTCAACAAGATCCCAAAATATCGAAGCTAGTTATGAGGTAAATTTCCAAGACGGAACCCCATCTGAACTAACACAGGCAGTACCAGAAGCATCTAACTCCATTTTATTGGGGGAGCCAACTGCAGCCCAGAGAATCAAAGGGACCTGCTTGTGGTCACCCTTCCGGAAACATGGCCTAAACAGAAAAAACACCAACAGGCAGTGGAACACCAATGCTAGCTTTCATATTCTAGGACAGGCTGACAGGAGACCAGCCGGGTGCTAAATGGTCACGTGATGGATGGGAAACTAACCACGTCCAATGCTACCAGTTCTGGACACAGAGAAGAGGGTAGGAAAAGCAGCCATCGTATTCACGCAACAGTCAGCTGACTGATCTGAGGATGATTCCTCCCAGCCATTCCCCTGTGTTCACTTCTCCCGTCCCGTCCCCTCGTCTATTCTAATCCACCACTAAGTCTCCTTATCGAGGGTGCCACTCCCATCACATGTGAGTGTGGACAAGGAGCATGTGGTGCATGAAATTAACTCTGAGGCAACAGTTCATAGACTCATCATGAATTCACATGAATTCATCATGGCCTCACACGGAGAGGTGACATGGGTCAGCAAGGAGAACAGAGGAGCTCCAGTCAGTCTGACCTGGATGGAAATCCTAGCTCTGATAATTACTGATGTGTGATTTGTAAAACCTTCACTTAGAAATTCTGAGATAATCCACGTAAAGGTACATAAACGGTACTGTTTCAAGGCTAAAGAAAACCACCAAACAGGTCAAGAAAGAGAACGATGCAGGACTCCCATATTAATTTTTGAAGTTAACTATTTCTCAAAGCCCTTGAAGTAACTTATAAGAGGAGAGTCTGCCACTTGGGTCCTGAAATGTACTACTCAATGAGTATACAAAGCATCGTCTCCTCGGTGAAGGATGAAAGTTCTCGAACCCATCCCCAGTGGCCTCCACCGATTCCGTCATTCCACCTGCCTGCACTCTGGTGGACATGCTTCCCACGGCATGCTCACTCACCCTGCCCACCTCACTCCCCGACAAGCTACATACAATCAAATCTGAGAGATGATCCGATCCAGAACTGAAGCCACTGGTGTCTGAGTCAGACGGGCTGCTGGAGCGGGAGTCCAAGATGGGCCGGGTGTCCAGGCGGGACCCTCTAACTGAGGGTGCTGGAAACTTGTCCACCAAGTCAGATCCAAGGGGGTCCAGAGGCAGGAAGCTCAAGGGGGGTTTCCCCAGGACGTTGCCCAGTGGGTTGTGGAGCATGCTCAGTACTAGGAAGAAGAAAAAATAAAGACGTCTCATGACCCCTTAGTTTTCTTCCCAAACAACAGTCCTTCGTTTTTCTCCCACAACCGCCTGAGAAGATACACAAAGGCACAACCGCTGAAGCACAACCGAACCACAGGGACAGCGTAATGAGCAGACAGATGTCCAACACCCACAATGGCCAACCAGGGCCTGTTAGAGGCAGTTCCAGGACAGCTTTCTGAAGACCAGAGCTCCTGCTGCAATAGCAGCAGACCTGCCCTCCGCCACCCAGACTTATGGGTTAGTGCCAGTATTTGGGAAACTGTGTCAGTAGGAACCCTGGTCACAGCTGCTATGAATGTCTAGATACTACATGTCCTGCTGCCATAGGAGACACCTTCGGCACAGTTAGGAAGTCCAAACCACACTCCTTCCTTACTGTCTGCCAACGTATTTATTCAAAGAATTCCCACCTAACAATATATAGCTGCATTCCAGAATTTCATGTCACGCCCCACAAGCTGGTTCAACATGAGCTCCCTCATGCAAAGTTCTTGCCTGGACAGACTCTCTCCTATTCACCCCCGACCTTTAGACACCAAGGATGGAAGTAGAAGCAAAGTGAGGTTGAGCCCACTCTGGCTTAAGACAAACCTGGGCTGGAACCCTAGGTCCCACGCCACCTCTCTGTGGCTGTGCTCCCCACTTTCTCATAACATCTTGAATGGAATATCAACTATTTCATAGCTTTGTCGGGAGGGTTCAACAATGAAGACAGCAGACGGTAAGTGCTCAGCAGAGCAGTCCCCAGCACACAATAAATATCTAAATATCAAACATCAAGAAAGAGTGAACCAAAAGCCAGAAGAGGTAAGAGAGGTAAAGTGGAAGAAGGGGACATCTTTCCACCCTTGGCCTTGAAGATGTAAGAAATCCAAAGGAAAACACACCTTTTACCCATGAGGAGAAGAATAAAAGGGCTTTGCCACGGAGCATGTGGTATGAAGGCTAGGAAGAACATTCATCCAATACTGTTTTCATCTGAAGACAGAGGAAAATGTCCACCTCAAAATGGCTGTGAAGTGAAACCAAAGTATTGTATATCTGTGCATGTGTGTGCACGCACGAGTGTGTGTCTGTGGGTTTGTGTGCATGTCTGTGCATGCATGTATCTCTGTGTGTGTGAGCACGTGTCTGCACGTGTATGTGTATGTGCGCATGTGCATCTGTGCGTGCACGTGTCTGTACGTGCGTGTGCTTGTCTGTGTATGTGTGTGCGTGTGTGCACATATGCATTGGTGCCTATGTGCATGTCTGTGTGCGCATGTGTCTGCCTGTGCATGTCTGTGTGCGCATGTCTGTGTGTGCGTGTGCACATCTGTGTGCATGTGTCTGTGTGTGCATGCACATGTCCGTGCGTGTGTCTGTGTGGGTGCACATCTCTGCTCACACGCACATCTGTGTGTCTGGGTGCACGTGTGTGTAGGTGTGCGCACGTGTGTGTGTGTGTGCATGCATGTGTGTGCCTGTGTGCATGTGCAGTGGCTCAGTAAGTGGTGGCCGGTCCCTGAGTCACACAGCTGGCCACAGTGAGACGCCGCCTGGGGGCTGCGCTGCATCCAGGCGGCAGGCTTGAGTGAAGTGAAAGCAAGCTTTCTGGGCTGCAGGCACACTTGCCATTCCTAACAGAGTGCCTATGCCAAACCCTGCTCTCCTGTGGCCCAGAGGTGAAGGTAAAAAGTTAGATACACCCACCTTAAGTGCAGGGGATACTGTGCATGTGTGTGTTTATTTTATTCTAGCAAATATATCCTGGATTCATCAAGAAACAGCCACCCCAGTTTCCCGAGGGGGTGTACCACTTTGCACTCCTACTACACTGAAGAGAATCTCGGTCCCTCCACACCCCAGCCACCATCGGGTACACTCAGTCTCCTGCATCTCAGCCAGTCTGACATGCGTGTGTGCTGGGGGTAGGGGAAACTGCAACACCTAAAGCAAGGAGTCTGTTACTTTATTACTTTGTTTTTAAAGAAAATATTCTTTTAACTATGGCCTTGAAAGCCATTTCCTAAGCACAGCCTATAAGTGTTCAAAGTAAGCATCTCTCCATGCTTGGATTCTGACATCCACCAGAAATAATCCTTGTCAAACGTCTCAAATACTCTTGACAAGCCCCTGCGTCCCTGTAGCACAAAATCCAAGCCCCTGAACTCATGCACCGAGAAGGCAGGAGGCATGAAGGTTTAGCCAAGGCTCCTTCCTGGCGTGCAAACCCAGCAAAGACGCACTGTGAGGCCTAGCTGCTCCTACACACGGGCCGTAAAATGGTGCCAGTGCCCTACAGGGCTTCATCTTCCCTCACGTTTTATACAAGTGTAGGGCGCTGAATAACGAGGTAACAAGGTAACAACCAAATCATACAGAGCTTCGAAACCCAAGTTCAGGCACACAGACTTCACTGTGAAGGTACAGAAGAGCTGCTGTAGGGGTACAGCAGAGATAGCCGACAGGAAGGCCCCCCCTGCACCCGGCAGCCCAGGAAGAGATGTGTCTAAGCCCAATGGGCCAACGGGCCTCTCTATCCATATGGGACCCATACAGGGCTATGAAGGAGGAACTGGGACAAGAGCTGGGGAGGTGAAGGACAGGTCATGCAGTACAGGTGAAGGACAGAAACAGGTCAACACAGTGGACGCAGAAGCAAGCCGGCCATTTCAATGTGCTGACAGCTGCAAGAGGGATGAAGGGGCAGACAGAAGAAACAGGAGGGGCTAGGACAGTGAACACCGAGCCCTGAGGACGGCAAGAAGCAGGACGGTGAACAGTGGTGGGCTGACATGGAATGTGCGGAGTCTGGGAGGCTGGACAGGTCATCCATAAGGATATTAAAGGGACCCATGGTAATAACTGGGTCTGGGATTAAAACAAACAAGCAAATGAACACTGAGATCTTCAGAGAGGAAAAGAACTGGGAAATTGGGAGAAACAACAAAAGGAATAGCCCTAAGTGGTAGATGAAGCTTGGAAGAAGCAGCAGCAGGGAGGAAAAGCCCCCAGCAAATGCACAAGTCAGAGTGAGCATTCCCCAGGGAAAGATAAGACCACGGCTGTGTGTCAATCCTAGAAAAAGGGATGGCAATGTAGGGAGCCCCAGGAGTTGTCAAGGGAAACACAAGCATAAAGCAGCCGAAAAAAGCTCAAGAGAAGGTGGCTGGCCCAAAGGACTAGTGTCTGAAGGCGTCAAGGACAATAAATATGGGCTACTGTAACTGTCTTCACCCACGGTTTTTTCAAAAAGTGTATTTGGAAGAGTCAAAAAGCAAAATGGGTGCCACTGCAGACTACTCTTCTCATTCACATCAGTTTCTGTTCACTACCATGTGGTACTTCTGCTCTACCAGCCACAAATTCATTTACCTCAACATGCAATTTTTTTTAACCATGCCCACAAAGATATCTTGAGATTCTGTCAAATTCCCGTGTCAAAGCTAGGAATTCTTTCTATAGCACTCCTCTCAATGTGATAATAAGCCTGTCTATAAAGAAAATGGCATGACAGCCCACACTGGCCACTAATGAAGTAGCCCTGGTTCACGGTCAATCATCTGTTCTGCAATCTGGACCTGGTTCAACCAAGCTCCTGCCACTCACCAGCAGCACCCTTCACTTACTGCACACACCACGTGTGCCAGATGCTCTATTAGGAGCACTTTAGGAAAGTCTTCTTCACTAAATCCTAAGCAGTGAGTATTATTACCCATCTTAACACAAGAGAACCCAAGGCTCAAAGGTCAACCGTTGGCAGAAGTAACTGACTGCTAGGGAGGGATGGAATGGGATCCAACTCTTTGATTCTGGGCTGTCTTCTGTAATGCACCATTCACTAGCCACTTTTTTTTTTTTTAATACTTAGGACTTTATATCTTTTGTCTTCATGTTCTCAACACTTCTCTTGTTCAAATT
The DNA here is from genome assembly GCA_004023965.1 of Spilogale gracilis. Classification (NCBI taxonomy): domain Eukaryota; kingdom Metazoa; phylum Chordata; class Mammalia; order Carnivora; family Mephitidae; genus Spilogale; species Spilogale gracilis. The sequence goes on from PITA01015306.1 coordinate 41,182, forward strand.
CCTTTAAGACTATCAACAATTGACAAAGTTCTTGTGCCTACCAAAGCCATGGGATCTAAATCATCCAGGCCTTGAACTTCTCTAAGGCCTTGCCACTGTAGGAACTCATTAAAAATGCATCATGGCCCCACTCCAGATCTTGTGAATCAGAACCTGCATTTTGAACAAGATCCCCAGGAGGTTTGTGTGCACATTAAAGGTTGAGAAGCACTCATCTAGAAAAACCTGAGGCTTGCTACGTCAAGCTTCTCATCAGTTCCCCTCACCACGCCCAAAGGCCTTTCATGTCATTATTTCCCTTGACTTAAAGACTGTAGGTTAAACACAGCTCTTACAGCATAATGGCAACTACTACCTACAATAACAAAAGCATGGGGCTGTATAGGACATTTCCCAAAGAATCTGATCTCTGAAAACATTGGTGGGGTGCACAGTGGGGCATAGGGAGGAGACAGGAAGGGTGACAGTAACCAGAAGCAAAGAATATACAAGAGTGGTATGGACTGTGGTGACAGTTCTGAGAAAAATGTTGACGAGAGCAAGCTGGATGTTGTGGAAAATATTCAAGACAATCAAAAGACCTTGTAAGTCATACTAGGCAAAAACAAAGGGAGCTAGGGCCTACTGCTCGAAGCAGACACCTATTAAGAGACAAGGAAAAGTGCCACGAAGGACACTACCAGGTCACATGACAAAACGGGACCATGAAAAACAGTTACTGAAAGTACTGTATCAACTTTATGTTGACTGGAATTGAGAATGTCTCTGTTATGTAAGAATATCTCTGTTCTTAATGGTTCAGGAAGAACTTATGTAGAGACAGACAGAGAAAGAGAACATTCAAATGATAAAGGTGAATGTCAACAATAGGAGAATCTGGATAAAAGAAATACAAGTATTTCTTGTAAGACTTTAAAACTTTGTTAAATTTAAATTATTCTCAAAGTTTTTTTTTTTTTTTTAATGACATGAAGGAAAACTAGTTAATTCCCATTGGACTTTCTCTGCCTCTTTCAAGGTAACTGGATCTAGCCCGAAAAGGAGAATCAAGCACAAGTAATAGGGCCTAGATTCCCCAGCGGGGGCGGTGGGGGAAGGGGGGGTGATAATTAAGTACCTTTCAAGCCTCAGCCTGTAAGTGAAAAACAATCTTTTAAACAAGCCTTTTAAAACCTCAAAAACATTTGTATGAATATTTGCAGGCACACATGTGGACAAAGTTCTGCCTTCTCAACCAAGCATGCCAACCCACTCCAACAGTTATTAGCTCAACATCTGGCTGAGAGCAGGTGATCAGGATCTGCTGAGTAGTCCTGGAAGGAAGGAGGCATCACCTCCCTTAGAGCCAGTCTGTTCACTGAGGCCACACCCTTTCCATCAAGGTTATTCAACTTAAGGGCACAATACTGACTTAGAGGCAATTCAGAAGTAAAAGAAAAAAAATTAGTTCATTCCAACCCAGCCCATCACCACAAAAGAGGTTGGCTTAAGTAGTTACCTGCCACATCCAATTTGTGACAATATTCCTTCCACTGGTTTCAAATACTCTCGCCACTAAACAGGTATAGGTACAGGTAGAAGAGAGCTACTCTGCTCGAGGAAGGGCAAGATGGAAGAGGACCTCCCTGCCCTCTGTTGGGATCCTCGCAGTCATGGGTACACATTTCCATATGCCAGTATGAAGAGCAGTAAAGAGTGCTTCACCAAACACTGTCCCAACCACACATAAGAACAGGGGCGAGGGGCTTAGACTGACAGCTCAGGAAACAACAATGC